>JAKSZT010036119.1:25015345-25049149 GCA_026826555.1 Tolypeutes matacus | reverse complement strand
CACTTCTCCTGCTTCCCTAAGTATACTGGATGGGGGGGGAGGGGGGGAGGTTGGGGGGGAGGGGGGAGGTTGGGGGGGGAGGGGGGAGGTTGGGGATGGCGGAGGGTGACTTAAAAGAGTGCATCAGTTTAGGAGGTGGGGGAATTTAATCATAAATTTACACTTTCTTCAGATGATTAAACAATGATTGTTTATGAGGTGAAGAAAAATGTTTTTCCCCCAGAGTTTTCTTTTTCAAAGACTTCTCTGTGCACTCTTAATTTTAAAAGAGCCCCATAGGGTGCTTATTTTTATACACATATATTGCCAGAGTAGTTCCTGTTTTGATTTAAATGTGTTCCTTCTTTTTAGCCAGATGAAAGAGAACCTTCTTTTAAAAGAACTTGTCTGCTGACCATGTTTGTTAGAATGCGTTTAAATAGAGCTTCTGTTAATAACTGTTCAGTTAAATCCTCTTGGCTACATTATCAGGCAGATTTTTGTCCTTAGGTGGACTATGTAACTGTAAAGTGCTCTTTTTACCCTCTTTCCAAACTGAAATTTGTGCCTCTCCTGAGGGCTACTCTGAAGTGAATGTCTTGGGAAAGGAGTTTTTCCTCTCATCAGTTGGCTTGTTTCCTGTGCAGTTAGATGTTGGGGTGTTGGTATGTGGAATATGCTAGGCAAGTGATTAATTCTGCAGCAGGTAAGGGATAGGAGAAGAGTGGCTATGTCTAGCTATGGAGAAATGACATCTTGAAGGTATTAGATGTGGTAGAAGAGTGATGGGGAAAGGGCATGGAAAGAGGAAGTAGAAGTAGCCCCCAAAAGTTGGCCTAGGTCAGCCTGCTATGCAAGTATGAAATTAGGCTTTTCTAATGAGAATGAGGAGTTTCTTTTAAGAGGAAGTTCTGGGAGGATACAGCAGGAGAAATAACTAAAATAAATAAATAAATAAATAAATAAAAGAATTACTGAGGGGAGCAGTTGTGGCTCAAGAGGTTGATTGCCTGCTTCCCACATGGGAGGTCCTGGGTTTGGTTCCCGATGCCTCCTAAACAACAACAACAACAACAAGCAAACAACAAGCAAATGGACAAAAAACCAGCTCAGGGAGCTGATGTGGCTCAGTGGTTGAGTGCCAGCTTCCCATATACAAGGTCCCAGGTTCAATACCTGGCCCTGGTACCTCAAAAAAAGCACACACACACACAAAAAAAAAAAAAAACCCACACACATTATGCTAAGTGAAATAAGTCAACACAAGAGACTACACATTATGTGTGAATGGATGTGCATTGTTTCTGAATATTGTATTATATGAAATATCCATAAATAAGCAAATCTATGGAGGGAGGGAGTAAAATTAGTGATTTCCTGGGTCTAGGAGTAATAGGATTGGGGATTAACTGTAGATGGGCAAGTGGGATTTTATTGGGGTGATGAAAATACTCTGAAACTGATTTATGGTGATGGCTGCACAACTTAGTAAATTTCTCCCCAAAATTGACTTGTATATTTGAAACGGGTGAATTTTATGATAAAATATCTCAATAAAGTGTTTAAAAAAAGAAAAAGGTGAGAACATCATCTGTTCAAAGGAACTAAGCATAGAACTTTAAGAACATAAAGATAGAAGTACGCTTAACTATCAAAGCCCATTATCATCTAAATATTCTAGACAGCTTTGCTTCAACAAGAGAGAAAACCATGAGACTGTTTAAAGAAGTATTCCTTGGATACTTTAATAATGTTCATCTTATCACAGTTCAAAATCTATTTGTAAAATAACCAGCAGGATCAGGCATTAAAAACAAAATGGTAATTTCTGTTTGGTGTGATGGAAAAGTTTTGGTGTTGATGGTAGCACAACATTGTGAATGTAATTAACATCATTGAATTGAGCACTTGAAATGGTTAAAATGGGAAATGTATGCATGTTACCACAATTAAATATATTTATATATGTATGTGTGTGTATGTGTATATATCTCTATATATCTATACACACATATATAGAGTGAACCCTAATGTAAACTGTGGATTTTAGTTAATATATTTTTAATAATGTTTCATCAATTGCAACAAGTATAACACACTAATGCAAAATGTTAACAATAGGGAAAACTGTGTGGAGAGGTATATGGGAAACCTGTAATTTCTGCATGTTTCTGTAAACATACAGCCACTCTTAAAAACAAAGTAAAAAAAAAAAAGGAGACCATTCCTTGAATTTGAAGTTCAGTATCACAGACAAAGTTTGAATAGGTTTACAGAAGATGAGAATATTTCCTACATTTATCATGATGAAGAGACTTAAAGAAAAATCTTCTACCAAAAAAAAGTACAGGAAGGAGTAGGTCTAGCTCAGTGGTTGAGCAACTGCCAACCAATCTATGAGGTCCCAGATTCAATCCTTGGTATCACAAAAAAAGAAAAGAAAATGAAAGAAAGAGGAGCCTCTGCTTTTGCAATCAACTAAATCATATTGTGGAGGATGGATGTAGCTCAGTGGTTGAATGCCTGCTTCCCATGTACAAGGTCCAGGATTCAATCTCCAGTATCTCAAAAACAACAACAAAAACCAAATCATATCATGACTATTATTTAGCTAGGCCGAAAATAGTTTCTGCTTCATTTAGAGAAAAACAGTATTTACTAAACAAATGGATAAAAACAAATGGAAACAAATGGAAAGTCTGTCACTTTACCCTCTTCAGAAAATAAATGCAATTTGGTATGCTAATCAGTACTTTTTTTTTTTTTTTAAAGAAAACTCATTTCCATGGCTAGAAATAGTCTTTCCAGGAATTTGGATCAGTCTAAGTTGCATTATCCTATGGGATTTCCACCTTTGAATTCCAGATGAAGTATATACAAATACATGCTAATTCACAATTTTCCATAACCATTTTGAACAACTATATGTAGGACCTTTATGTTTATTAGTTTATTGTACTTATTTTTTGCAACATTTATGTTCTTTTGTATTATGAACCACCTAAGGTCAAAGGAATGATGAAAAGTCATCTTGATGTATCTAAATGCTAATCTACTTTAAGACTTAAAATTTAAGCTTCTATAAAAAAGGGCAAGTTGCTATTTTTCTTAGGGGTGAAAATGAGAGCATGAAAATGAAAATGTTTGAGTTAGATGTTTATCAGTTTTCTTGAGACTAAGCCTCTCTCTTGAGAGTAACCTGTGGACATTGACTACTCAATGTTAGACCGAGTTTGCCTACTGACTCAGAGTCCCGTGGATTGTACCCAGACCTTAGAACCTCAAGGAAGCAAATTACAACTCACTTAAAAGTTAGGCAGATTCTATATATTAAATCGGTGTGTTAATTTTTTTTTTTTTCTTTTAAGGTTAGAGAACTCTATTTGAGATAGTGACTACGTAGGAGAAAAAGTTGATTTTTTAATTAAATAATAGGATCTTGCCATTACTTTATCAAAGCAATTGTTCTTAGCTTTAGAGTTTACATAGTTGTTAAATCCCCAGAGTTTCTGATTCAGTAGGTCTGGGGCAGGGCCAAATAAGTCGCACACATTTTGAAAACAAGTGAGAAGTCCCAAACCCCTGCCAATTAGCTTGAAGTGAACAGAAAACCCATGTGCCCCATATTCAGAAAGTCATAAGTAGTACAGGCCAAGCTCATAACTTGTAAGAACTTTGTATGATTCCTTAAGTTTGCAGCTTCCCAAAGTTGATTCTTTCCCCAGACCACTGTTAAAGCCTTGAAATGATATAGGTCTAGGGAGATACAGGGTAGCATCCAGTAAGACTGACACACTTGAGGTAGAGAGGAAAGGAGAGGGAGAGAGATAGAGGAGAGGCCTCAGGGGACAGAGTGGATGGTGGGAGCTTAAAAAGAGGAAAGTAGGCTGAGTCACAGGTTCTGCTAAGAGGAAGGAAAGGTGGTCTAGGGAGGAGGCCTGGCTTTGAGAAGTGGCCCAGGGGCTTCAGAATAGAAAGGTCACTGAGAATTCCTGGAGGACAAGAGAACAAGTTCAATAGTACAGTGCTGAGCTACAGGAAAACAGTCTTCCCCCTTCCGACTTCCCAGTAGTCACAGGGCTCCAGACTGCTGGGGAAGAGGTAATGTAGAGCTCACCACCAGCCCCTCTCACCGATTTAGGTTAAAGTGGAAGTGATTTGGCGTTTTGTTTGTTTGTTTTTTACTACTTTCTCTTATCTGTCCCTAGGGACAGTTTTCATGGCAGCGAAATTATTTTACTTAGCAGATTAACGTTTTAATATGTCCTTTGACTCATTTCCCAGTGAGCCTTTTAATAATTGTAGTTGTAGACTCCAGAGTATGTCAGCCACGAGATGTGTCCTCAGCTGCATCAGGTTTTTTATTTTATTTTGCTCTCACTATATCTATTTATTCCCAAATGGTCTCTTAACTTTATAAGGTTTTATTTCTCATGGTCCCTTTTAGAAAAGGCCACCTGAAACCCCTACTGGGTGTTCAAAGCTCCAGTCTGGAGTCCTCGACATGAGAGGTCAAATCTGGTTGCAAGACGTTGGGTGGATTACCTGTCTTCTTTAAGCCTGTTTTCTCACATGTGGGCAATGATGTGGGCAATACTTACCTGATGGCATTTTTTGAGAATTAAAGGAGAATGCATCTAAAGCATTTAAAACAGTATTTCATGAATTGCAAACGTTGTTAACCTGCATTTTTATTGTCGTTGTTAGGCAGTGCTTTAATCCTTTTTTCCTCCCACTCTCTCCAAACAATCTAAATTGCTTTAACAGAAGAACACCACTGAAATTTGCCCCAAATCTGCATCACCCTCTCATTTCTGGTTCTTTTGTGTTTTCTGAACCCCAGTAGATCTAAACCCAGGGCAAATGTCTTAATTTTGTGCCCTTGGGTTCATCCCTAAGCAGTGCAAGGCAGGGTGCCAAGGGGGAGGTGGTTAGTGGTGGTCTCCTCCTTCCTGTGGGTAGCCAAAAAAAGAATAATAAAAGGCACAGGTCTCTAGTTGAAGCGACGATCCCACATGGAAAACTAAATTATTTAAAGATTTAAATAAGAGTTGGAAGCAAAAATAGAAGTCACTTCAACGTTACTCCTTTACAATCCATCATCCTCTAGGCAGCCAAACTAATCTTCCCAAAATATAAATCTGATCATATCATTTCTTTGCCCAAAATACGCTAAAGCAGTCCATGCCCCCTCCATCCACAAGTTTTTTTTTCCAAAAATTTAACACCCTTGGTTTAATCCCCTAAGGTACACCAATATTAGGTTCCTCCTTTTCTTCCTTCCAAGGAGACCTAAGCATGGGCGAACTTCACTGAATCAGCAGAGACCATTCATTTGGGGGGCTCCCTTATCCTCCTCCACCCCCAAACAACACAAAAATTAATGCCTTGTCTCTAGTACCAGTTACACTCTGCAAAGAATGCTCCCACTCAGACTCTCATTGTGCATGTTGGTCAAGCTGTGCGTTTTCTGAGGGCAAGCATCAGAGCTACTGAGCTGCTACCTGGAAGTGGGTTCACAATAAATGTATCTTTAGTGAGTGCAGCTAGCCCACTGGCCTGGAGGCTCAGCCTGGAAGTCTGTGGCCTCTGAATGTGCCTTCAGGGTGGGGAGGGACGAGGTGGGGAAGGATACAAATATATTAACTGTAACACAGCCATTTAAAACATTTGGAATGCTATCCCATTGTGTATACACACCACATTTTGTTTATCCATTCAGCCATAAAAAGGAATGAAGTTCTCACATATGCTACAACACGCATGTACCTGCAAGACATCATGTTAGGTGAAATAAGCCAGACACAAAAGGACAAATATTGTATGACTTCACTTATATGGAATAGAGTGTGCCAAGCCATAGAGTCAGAAATTATATAGGTTACTAGGGTCAAGAGTCGGGGTGAGCAATGGGGAGTAAATGCTTCATAGGTACAGAGTTTCGATTGGGGTGTTGAAAAAGTTTTGGTAATGGATGGCAGCACAACATTGAGAATGTAATTAATACCATCGAATCATATATTTGAAAGTGGTTAAATGGGAAATTTTAGGTTCTATGTATTTTATCAAAATAAAAATGAAAAAAATAAATGTACAACACAAAGAATGAATCCTAATATAAACTATGGATTTTTTAATAATATAATTATTATAATATTAGTCAATTATGAAAAAAGTACCACACTAATGCAGATGGCTAATAATAGGGACTACTTTGTGTATTGTTAGGAAGAGGTTTGGTATATGAGAATTCTGTACTTTCTGTATGATTTTTCTGTAAACTTAAAACTGCTCAAAAAAAAAAAAAAAAAAAAATTCTGCAAATTTCCCCAACAATAACTCAGGAATCCAGAGGTGAGAGAGACTTAGAGCTTAGTAAAGGTGACTTGTCAGCAACTTCAGGATAGAATGACAAAATGAGAGAATGAGAGCTGCACACAAGCAAATTGACAACTGATATAAGAATACTAAAATGTATCTGTATAAGGGGAAGTGAAGCAGAAAACCTATATAGGGGCATGTGGATGTTACCACAATTATTTCTAAGCAATATGTCCAAGTCACTTTGGTCTGTATTTCATTTGCTTTGGAAATGCAGTCTATCCTAAAACGTTTATCTACAAAAGCAACTTATACAATAATCTAACACTTATGGCAGCCAGGGAAAAAGTGCCTCAAATACTGACTGTCCAATTATAAGGAATAAATAATCCTATATTATTTTTTTAACCTGGCAAATTGCAATGATTTTGACTTGATTCATTTGCATGTGTTTTGGTGTATTTTGTTTGTGTTTTAAATTTTTATTCTGGTAACATATATACAGTATAATAATATTTCCCATTTAAGTATTCAACTCAGGGATATTAATTACATTCACATGCTGTGCTACCATTACCACCAACCATCACAAAAACTTTTCCATCACCCCAAACAGAAACTGAAAGTTCCCCTTCCCCACCCCTGTCTGTAGTACCCTATAATCTACTTTCTACATGATGTCTTCAATTCATATGCATTTTGATCTCCCTCTTTAACATCATGCAAAAAATACTTATTGAGCATTTACTGTGTGCTGGGCTCTTTCTTTCTAGGCCTTCGGTGGGTGGGGTGTGTTATAGTAAATGACAAACTGCCTGCCCATAAAAACTTATAAACTAAAAAAGAAGAGAGACTAGTATGCATAGTAAATTAATATATGTACCAGAGCCAGGGCAAGGGAAAGCAGACTATAAATATTTACTCAAGTCTAGAGGATATGGGAAGGCTTCTTGGAGAAAGAAACATTTATTCAGGAATAATGAGCAGAAATTAGCCATGTAAAGGGGAAAGGAAGGAGATATCCCAAGCAGTGGGAATAGTTTATGAAATGAATAATAGATTAATCCATTGCTATATTACGCAGTTTATTATTTTAGATGAGTTTCCAAATGCAAGGCCATGGTGAAATGCAAAAAGTGACATTCAGTGACATTAAATTTATTCAATTTAAAAGACCATGCTTTATTCTGTTATTAATGCCTTTCCTACTTTTGGCATGTTAGACTGTTATCTTTTTCCAAAAATGATAGTGATAACAGATGGCAATGTGATTTTTTAAAAAAATGTCTTTGGCAAATAAAAGGTTTTCAACCCTGTGTTGATCCCTAATTTTTTGCAAGTCCATGAAATAGAGAAGGATTTTTTTCCTCTATCTTTTTGTGTTTAAAAACACAATACTCAATAACTAATACGGCTGATTTATAAATGGGATTGTGGCTAAAAGGGGTAGTTTAGGGCTATAAACGTCAATTGAAAGAAAGCTAGAGAATAATCTAGGGACTGAATAACATAGTGAACCTGGTGGTGGATGAGGATTGTGATTAATAGTACAAATACAAGAATGTTCTTCTATGAACTAGAACAAATGTACTTCACTATTACAAGGTGTAAGAATATGGTGATGCACGGGAAAAATACAATTAATATAATTTATGACTATAGTTAAGAGCAATATTGTAATATTCTTGCATCAATGTCAAAAAAGGTACTATATCAATGCTAAGGGTCAATGATAGGGGGATATAGGAGTTTTTCTTTTGGACTACGGAAAACATTCACAAATTTACTAAGGCAATGACTGCATAACTCTGTGATAAAAGTAAGAGCCACTGAGTGTACACTTTGGATGGATTGTACAGGGCATGGGACTGTATAACAGTGAACCATTGGTGGGTGATGGATAGTGGTTAACAGTACAAATATGACAGTATTCTCTCACGAACTATAACCAATGTACAATACTAATACATGGTGTTAATAATAGGGAGGTGTATGGAAAAATATACCAAATGTGAGCTATGGACCATAGCTAGTAGTAATATTTTGATGATGTTCTTTCATAATCTGTAACAAATGTTCCACAACAATGCAAGGTGCTGGTGGAGGGGTGATGTGTGGGAATTTCACGTCATGCATTGTTTTGTAAGCTCACAACTTCTCTAATAAAAAAGATGTTTTAAAAGCAAAACAGAAAACACCCCACCCCACTCAAAGTCTAGAGGGAAACCTGATTTGTTAGTCCAGAGTAAATTGTTCTAGTAACATTTGAACTGAGGGAGAGGAACATAAATCACCAGTCTTCTGAAATTCTGGTTAGCTGTCTAACAGCTCTATAGCAAGTACTTTCTGAATTGTTCAGCACTGTTTCCAAAGACCTGGCATATGTGCTTTCATTTGCAAATGTCTTTTGAAACACAGGTTCATTTTCTGAATTTGTTTTGACAGATTTCCTAATGTGATTTATATGTGGTGAGAAGAAATGTTCTAGGTTTTGGAAATGAATTTGATAATAATAATATCAAATTTTCTGGTAAATACCAACAGGTAATATATATTTGAATGCTTACTTAGTGCTGACCATGGCTACATAGTCTCTGTGGATTATCCTGTTTCATCCTCAAACATTTTGTGGAATATGTACTACTCTTCTACTACTGAGGTTGACTAACTCGCCCAAGGACACAGAGCCAAGAAGACAGCCCTGTAATTTAGCATAACAGCAGAAGAAAGTGTCTTCATAATTCAAAAGCTATGGAGAAATACTGACTTGAATTCTGGTTCAGAATAGCCTGATGAAACTTTTTAAAAATGTTAAACACATGTATGTCCAGATTTGAAAACTATTAGCAACTAACATTGTAAGGTTTGCATTTAGGACTAATATTTATTTCTATGTTTCTGAGTGTTCCTCCCCCAGATAGTTCCCTGAATAATTTCTTAAATACATTTGTCTCTTAAAGGAACAATTTAAGGTGAGAAGCACACACACATAGTAAAAATCTCAATGGGGAAAAGCAAAATTCCACAAATATGTGGGTTAAATCTACTTAATGGTTTTATAAAGCTTTCAGAAGGGGTCCAGCTGCTGCTTGGGAAGGCAGTTAAATGGTAGTGTGGAGAATTTGGGCTTTAAAACCTCCATTTAAATCCTAGGATTTTATTAATTTGATTATTTTTGTTTTGAAGATGAGTCAATTCCACTCAGAATTATTGGGGATCCAAGTCAGTGACCAGGCTTGGAAGAGAAAACCTTTTACCTGATTTCTAATCCAACATTCAAATGACTGATAATGTTAGGGAAATGAGTAAAGCAGATAATTAAGGCTGAATGGGTAAGGGAAGAACTTGTTCTAAGGTGATGTCACCCATATCTCCTTTTTGTTTGCTTGTTTTTAATTTTTATTTTGGTAACATATATAAAGCTAAAATTTCCCATTTCAACCACTTTCAAATATTCACTTCATTGGTGTAAATTATATTCACAATGTTATGCTTTTATCTCCTTTTTGAAAAGAAGTTTTTCACTGCCCTAGTGAAGGAATTCATAAAGACCTTTAAGTACAGTTCTATTTGAAAAGTGCTTTAAAGGGGAAAAAAAAATGCCTTATTTACCATTATTTTAGATACAATTTATTCAAAGAAAATGCTTTCAAAGTCAAATGTTTTTAACACTATATTTATTTCCTTTTTACCCTACTTATTTGTATTCATGAAAAAATAACCTAGAATGTATTCGTTCAAACCCAGTTTATTTTACTTATTTCATTAAACAATACAACCTTTTTTTCTGCTACTTTAAAACCATAGTTCTTTTCTATACCCTTTGACTCAGTATTTAAAAAACAAAACAGAACACCATAAGAAACTCAAAGGTGTGTTTTGCAATATTGATGACTAACTAAACTCAGGATATTTATTTCCATCTGGTAGAGTTCACCTTCTGCTTCTTGTTCGCTTTCTCCATCTGCCTGCCTGTTGTTTATCTGTTTCGTTTTTTTTCCTTAATGGAGTTGGAGTTACTCTCTTAGGCCTAATCGTTTTAGCAGGCTCACGCCTTCGTTCCAGTATTTTTTTCCCCTCAAAAGTTCTACAAGTAGGGTTTCAAGTAAATTTAAATGTCTACATCCAATCTATCCATTCCATAAGCTGCACATTTTTTTTTCCGATATAGAGAGCAGCAGAACGAACGCTAAAGCTCAGACTTTGTTTGCACCAGAAAAATGGAAAACAGTACTTGGTCTTGGGTATACACGCTCTAAAATGCATTATACAGCTTTACAAGGTCTGCGTTATATTGATCGTCAGTAACTGGCCTTTATGGGCATTAAACTGGATTCAGGTAAGGCTGCCACTCCTCTCCTCACTCCTAAGTTACAGAAACCACCACCACAAAATGCCCTACTAACCTTTTATTTATTCATGTTTTGCAATGAAACGTCTACAAAGACATTCCAGCCCTAGCGTTGAGCAGAAACAGTTCCCTAGAGTTGGCAGCACAACTGCTGGGGGACCCGAGACCCCGAAACCTGAGGCGGGCTCTTTGGGCAGAACGCAGCGCCACAGCCCGCTCCCTCCACTCAGCTCGCCACGCGGCTGTGCGCCCGCCTGCATCCACAACACGGCGCCCACGCTCGGCCCCGCCGCACGCTCCGCCTGCTGCTGAGCCAGCCACACAGACCGAGGAGCGGGGATGAGATGTAAACACCGAGTAGCAAGGGGGCCAGCGCCGCAGACGTGCAAAACCATCCGAACAGCCGGCGCACACGTAGCCACAGCCAGAGCAAGGATTTTATCGGCACAGCAACAATCTCGTGCGCAAGCGCACTCCTGCAAAAGGCTGCCCTGGCACTGGGCCTCGAGTTGAAAGCAGGAAGGAGGAGCTAGAGCGGGAGGCGGAGCTTTCACACGCGCACCCTCGGTTTCCTCCGCCCGTTCACACAACTCCTCGGTCTCCAGCCGCCACTCGGGGTTTATTTGTTTACAAGCGGATTACGTCAGCTCCTCCCTCTCTTCCCGGTCTCTGGACCCGCCCCCTAGCCCCTTTCAGCCCCCTCCGGCTCCGAATCTGCTTGCGTCACAATGGTGCGATCTCCGGATTGGCTGCCGACGGCCGTCACGCTCCAGCTACGCCACTTCCTTTCCGCGTCGCTATAAAAAGTGCTGCACGGCGCCTGCATCTCTTCGCCCCTCGGAGCTGGAAATGCAACTGTTGGGAACTTCGGAGGCTGCGGAGCTGGAGGCGGAGGCGGCTGGGGGGGTCCGAGCGATGTGACCAGGCCGCCGTCGCTCGCCTCTTTCTCTCTCCTGCCGCCTCCTGTCTCGAAAATAACTTTTTTTACTAAAAAGAAAGGAGAAAAAAAAAAAGTAGCCGTCCGCCCCTCACGCCCTCTTTTCCTCTCAGTCCTTTGCCCTGTGAGGGAGCCCGGGGTGGCCGCTCCGCCGTCGGGGCCGCTCCGCCGAGCCCCGGCCGCCCCGGGCCGCCCCCTCCCGCCGCCCCCATGCATCCCTTCTACACCCGGGCTGCCACCATGATAGGCGAGATCGCCGCCGCGGTGTCCTTCATCTCCAAGTTCCTCCGCACCAAGGGGCTCACGAGCGAGCGACAGCTTCAGACCTTCAGCCAGAGCCTGCAGGAGCTGCTGGCAGGTGAGCGGGCCCGACAGGCGGGAACCGCGGGGGTGTCGGGGGGACTCGGGCCCCGTATCCCCGGGCCGGGCGCGGCGCGCTTGGGAGCCGCTAACGGCGCGTCCCGGAGAGTGTTTGGGGACTGAGCGGAGGGCGCCCCCCGGCCCCGCTGGCAAAAGGAGGGGAGAGGAAAACACACGCACAACAAAGAAACTAAAAGCCACCGAGGCGGGAGCAGCGGCCCGAGGACCGTCTGCCGATTTGGGGACAAAGGAGTCGCGGGGCTGGGGTGGGTTCGACGCTCCCTCCCCCAACTTCCTCCAACCGTTGCCGGGTCGGCGGCCAGGCCCGGGGGTATGGAGCCAGCGCGGGACGGACGTGCAGCCTCCCCGCGCCTCCTATCCCTGTCCATTAATCATCAGATTTGTCACCGGTACAATTACAGCCCTGCCCAGAGTGTGGTTTAGGGTTGCTTGTTTTTCTTCCCTTCGGGGTTAACAGTCCGGTGATGCTACTCTCCTCCAAAGCTATAAACTCCAGTTTGAGGCCGGGGTGGGGTGGAAAAAGTAAACAGGTTCCAGCCTGGCCGCCGGTGCCATCCGGTTTCCCGGCTGGCCGAGGCTGTGCGTGTGATACCTGTTCGGTCCGTTCAGCGGGTTTGTTTCGGGAGATTGTTTTGTCCCGTACTGTGTTACTTCTTAACACCCTGCCTGGTCTTTCCCTATTCCCCCGCACACGAGCAGCAACGGATGCAATCCTGAACATTTTTAAAAGTTGATAGTTTTCCTTTCCACTCCACTTCCAGTAGAAGGAAGAAACTACAGTGGGAGCTAACAGTAACCACCTAAGCTTTGTTTCCCTTTTCTATTTATTTTTCCCCTATAGAACATTATAAACATCACTGGTTCCCAGAAAAACCGTGCAAAGGATCAGGTTACCGTTGTATTCGCATCAACCATAAAATGGATCCTCTGATTGGACAGGCAGCACAGCGAATTGGACTGAGCAGTCAGGAGCTGTTCAGGCTTCTCCCAAGCGAACTCACACTTTGGGTTGACCCCTACGAAGTGTCCTACAGAATTGGAGAGGATGGCTCCATCTGTGTGCTGTATGAAGCCTCACCAGCAGGAGGTAGCACTCAAAACAGCACCAACGTGCAAATGGTAGACAGCAGAATCAGCTGTAAGGAGGAACTTCTCTTGGGCAGAACAAGCCCTTCCAAAAACTACAATATGATGACTGTATCAGGTTAAGATATAGTCTATGGATGGATCATCTTATAATGGATGGATAAATTTGATTTTTGCTTTGGGTGGGCTCCTCTTGGGGATGGATTATGGAATTTAAACCATGTCACAGCTGTGAAGATCTGGCACAAGATAGAATGGTAAAAAAAATTTTTTTAAGTGACAGTGCCATAGTTTGGACAGTACCTTTCAATGATTTACTAGCCTGTGAGTCCAAGTAAATGATCACTTTATTTGCTAGGGAGTGAAGTCCTAGGGTGGGTTCAGTTTCTCCCAGACATCATACCGAATTTTTACATCAATCCCTTTAATGCAAATCTGTATTTCAAAGAATCTTTCTCTGCGGTAGATCTTGCAGAGGAAATTTGCACTATCACACTTGAAAATTGTTATCGTTATCCTTTTTGGCAGCTCAATAGGAAAACTTAATGTTTTAAACATGGTAGTACTGGAAATTTTATGACAAGACTTTTACCTAGCACTTAAATATGTATAAATGTACATAAGACAAAACTAGTAAGCATGACCTGGGGAAATGGTCAGACCTTGTATTGTGTTTTTGGCCTTGAAACTATCAAGTGACCAGAATGCCATGGCAACAGGCTTTAAAAAAGACCCTTAAAAAGACACTGTCTCAACTGTGGTGTTAGCACCAGCCAGCTCTCTGTACATTTGCTAGCTTGTAGTTTTCTAAGACTGAGTAAACTTCTTATTTTTAGAAAGTGGAGGTCTGGTTTGTAACTTTCCTTGTACTTAATTGGGTAAAAGTCTTTTCCACGAACCACCATCTATTTTGTGAACTTTGTTAGTCATCTTTTATTTGGTAAATTATGAACTGGTGTAAATTTGTACAGTTCATGTATATTGATTGTGGCAAAGTTGTACAGATTTCTATATTTTGGATGAGAAAATTTTCTTCTCTCTATAATAAATTGTTTCTTATCTTGGCATTTTAATCAATCTCTTGTCATGATTATAGAGGTTCAGCTGAAAGAAATATTTTCTCCAGAAGACTTAGGTTCTATAAGCTATGTGAATGTCAGTTGCACACTGGTCAAGCTGGAAAAAACATTTGATAAGAGATGAAGATGATTTGTGTGTGCGTATTCAGGTGTTAGAAGGAAACAAAAGGGTAACGTTTTTTTAAAAAGTCTATAATGTCAAAACATGGACACATTCACAGGCTAATCTCATGAAATGAGGATAAGAAACAAAGGTAACAGCTACCAAAAAAAGATACTCAGAAGGATTACATTTTATTGCTTCCCCGTTGAAGTGAAGATATAAATGTCTATTCCATTCTGCTTTGAAAAGCAATTATTTTGCCCCGATGGATTCCTTGTTCAATTAGAAAGTCCTGGGGCAGATGACCCATAGTCTTAATGAACAGGCTAATCACTGCAGAGAGAAATTGGTTGATTGTTGCTTTTCATCAGCTGCAAGATTTACATAAAAATCACTAAGCTGGAATTCAACAAAAGGTATGTTTATGAACTTTTTATTTACAAAAATTGAAATGTTGACTGATTTTCAGATTTTTATTTCAGAAAAATTCTAAAAACAGATGAACATTGGGAATGCTGATGGTGTACCTTGCTCCACTACCCATATGATAAAAACATTGGTAATTCTCTGGTTGTAGAAGATTACAAAATGGTTTTCCAGTGGAATATTGGAGTTTTGCTGTCTGCACAGTTAAATAACTTACTATATCTTGGCTTTTTAATTTTTAATACATGTAAATAGGTTCACACTGGACATAATTGTACAATCTAAATTACTTCAAACCTTTAAGATTATGTTCTAGTTTTGTAGACTACAAAGGAATATGTAGTTAAAACATACAGATATTTAGATTACAGTGGTGTCTACACTTTATTGGCAGGCCATCCTGGGAATTTGAATTTCTCGGACTACAGCACATGGACTATCCATTTTTTGAAAAGCATCCCCCTCCCAAACTTTCAAACTTGAATATGCAATAAATACATACTGGTATTCTAGGCTATGTGGTTTCACTCAGGTGCTGTTACTGTTTGCCAACTGTTTCTTGTAATTCCTTTGAAAGCTAAGTTGGTAACAGATGGAATTTTGCAGACCTACGGCAAAGAGAATTTCTAGACAGTTAAGGAATATATTGTAGTCCCTAAAAATTTTGTCATAAAACCTGTTATAAAATAGAGAATTGTTTCTGGAGATTTGACATCAGTCTGTTATTTTTATAAGTTCAGCAGGAAGAGAACTTCTTAATAAAAATGTTTCTTTTAGAATTCAGGTGATGTGTCTGGTATGTGAGTAGCTGCTTGCTAAGTTCCTCTTTAAGGCTTGCAAACATCAGTCTGAGACCTAGCATCCAGCTGTTTCCTGTGAATTTAACCTTCTGGTCCCCCAGACAATAGAGCTGAGCTTAAGACTGCAGTACAGTAGCTGTTTGATATTTCTTGTTCATTGCTTTTGGGGAATGTTTTGCTTTGCTATTTCAACAAAAAACATTGGAGAGTCTGTTGTCTGCACATGCAGATGTGTGCCATGTGTTCATTTATGCCAATTGTATATTTTTATTTAATAGGTGATGTAAAAAGTCTGCATTAAAAAATAGTTTCTTAAAAATAATTTAAAAATTATTAGCTGCCATGGGCACCAGTAATCAGTTACTATTGGCAATAAATTTCTGAGGAATGTTATTTTCTAAAGTTTAAATTATTTCCGTTTTTGCCAAATATAAGGAGTCTCTAATGTAAGGCTGAAAGTGGATTGCAGAGCAAGAGTCAGTTGGAGTTCATACAGGATAATGTAGCTGTTTCTCTCTGATCTGGAATGGGAATCATAGGTCCTTACCCATAATTTGCATATTTCTGCAACTTTAAACTGGAAAGGCAACCAGAAGATTGCCTTTTGGTACATTTGCACAAACAGTTTCTTTAAATCACTAACACCGTTTCAGTTGCAAGTAATTTTATTTTGTGTGGGTGGTACAGATTATGGAATTAGCCTTCAAGTAAAGAGAATAGTTGGTATTCTGACATCTAGTGTTGTCTAAAGCTTTTCAGGCTTCCTTTAATGTTGGGAACAAATCTGCTCTTAGACTCTTCCCTCTGAATTTTAACATTTCTAATACTCCCTCACCTTCCCCTTTACAGAAAAGTATGATAAAGTGTTTTGCATATTGAAGTTTAAATATTTCCTTTCCCCTTTTCATACCTATTTCAGATGATGCAGTAAGCTGCTGTTGACAAACTTTGGGGATAAACTTTGAGAATAGGTGTATATATGCATAGGAGACTTCAAAAAGTACACTTCGGATTGTCTAAATGAATAGATCTCTTATCTGAAGGTGTACAGACTACAAATAATTTAGCTCACCTCAGTCTCTGCAGTTGAACTTTTTAGTAGATGGCTGCTGTCACAATATGACATCAATTTCTTTTTGATGTTTGGAGCATTAGGTAACAGTAGAACAGCATGAAAAAAATATTTTGTAGTAAAATAGTTTGAACTACTAACCAAATCAATCTCTTAACTGAGCCCTTAAATTGTTTACGTGAATAAATGGGACTACAGGTAGAACTGGAATTTATTTTTGTATGTTATTAATTTAATTCTATAGCTGTTAGATTTTCATCTGAGAATAGCATTAGGTGAAAGGAACATTGTTAAGCTGGATGTTAAATTTGGCAGCTTTGCAATGCCAGCTGAACAAGTAAGCCTTCGGTTGTATTAATGAGCATTGACACCATTTTCTCGATAGTTTATATAGTATAATTGACACCAGTTTTGTTGACTGCAGTGTTTTTTTCAAAAGCAGTTTTATTGAGATACATTCACATACCATACAATCTATCCAAATTGATTGCAGTTTTAACTTGGTTTACCAGTTTCTTTTGGCATTATATATTGTGTCAAACAAATAGTAAAATGATAAGGTTTCCATTCATAGTATTCTAGATTACTTTTTAATGCTTCTTGGTCAGCTGATGGTTGAATAATCATGCAAGAAACATTTTGTAGTATAACGATTGACTTTTATATGAGCCTTTTCATCCTTATTTTAGTGTTGGAAAATGCAGTGTTCTGGGAATTCTGTGCAACTACAGAGAGTACTGATGCTCAAGTATCAAATGATTCAAGACTAGGGTTGGATAAAAAAAGAAATGATGGGGTAAATGAAAAGTGGGAAAAGCTTGGTGATAAAAACTTGTGCTGTGATCATAGGTGTATTTCTGCTAGCACAATTTTTTGGCAGAGAGCAGTAATCACTCCAGTAGGGATTCTCCACTTCCATGAATCTGGGACAAAGTCTGCAATCAATGTGTTTCTATGAATATGCAGGTCAGAGTGGTAGTACCGGTTTATGGCCTAAGTGGAAACTGGACCTGGGGGAGGAGTGGATGGGAAACATAAAGCATACTCTTGAAGATGTTTTTAAAGAAATTGAAATAATAGTGGTTATGCTTTTGTCTCGGTATTTTTTATAAAGGGAGAATATTTTTTATGCTGTTATAAAAAATTACAGTGTCTCTTTCCTCTTACTTTTAAGTTGTAAAGGCCATTGTGACCCCTTACCTGGTGGTAGAAGGATGAATAAGTACTGGCCAAACACTTAACATCACAATGGAAACACAAGGCAGGAAAAACAGTTGACTAGATTGCTGGATTTGGAGAGTATTACATCAAACACTATCATTTACAGATAATTAGAAAATATATTCATGGGTGGGTTTACTTTTAATAGTTCTCTGGTTGGGTCATCTCCAAAGTTATGTTATCTTAAAATATTTTTGCATACATTTATATGCAAAAGCATGTGGCACAATTTATAAATTATATATATGAATACAGGATGCATTCAAAATTTTATTGATAAGAGTGCATGATCAAAAACATTGAGACTTTTTTAGTTTATCACTAAAATGGATGAGTATTTGCTTTACCAAAAATAACTAGTGATTATTCTTCCTTTAAGTGGTAAGTCTTGAAACTGTTTTAATAATCCAAAGAGGGTTGTCATGTCTAATTTTAGATTATCTGCATAAGTCCTTATTTGTAAAATAAGGGCATCTTCTTTTGCAGCAAAAGATATCCAAAATTTAGTATACCATTCGAAATCCTATGCTCCTTTACATTCAATTATGTATTTCTGTGTGTTGAAATTCATTTTATTCATATGGATGGTTGTCCAAGGAACTGAGTTAACATTTGTAAGATCAATGATTGTTCTTTTCACGATTATGGTTAAACCAGAAGTTCTCTGTATCTTCTCCCCTTCTTTGTTCTTGAGCCATACCTTAATTTTTAGAAGGGAAAGATGACTAATAAATTGGACTTCATTTGAGAAGATTCTGTAAGTAGGCATGGGCCTAAAATGATGAGTAGACTTGGCAATTGAACTATAAACAGGATTGAATGCATTTTCTGGTCTTCTTGATTTATGACAGTTTTGTTCCTTCGAGTCAATAGACTAAATGGAGTTGTATTTCCTATAAATTGCATATGAGCCTTCAGATTAACAATATACCTTATTTGACTTCCCAACAACTGAGTGAGATTGCAGGTAGGTATTTTTAAATCTTCATTTTATGGATAGAATACCGAGGTTTAGATAGCTTTAAGTAATTTGTCCCAAAGCTAAACAGCTAGTAAATAACCAATTTCATAATTTGAACTCAAGCCTTTCTACCCCTAGAACCCAAACTCTTAGCCATTGGTATATTGTGGTATATGATTTCCCTTGTTTCACATTATTAGAACATGAATGTTTTAACTTCTCATTGCTAGTTGGCCATCTTTGGTTATTTTCAGCCTTGAAACCTTTTCAGGAGGAATATGCTTTCTTAAAACTAGACCTCATTCTTTAAGAGAAAGTTGGGATTTAGTGTAAAGAATACTAAGCTTGGACTCAACAGAAGAATGAATTAGAATCCTGACCTGTACTTTTGACTTTAGGCATGAGTCTGTTGTCAAAATCAAATAAACCTAAGAAAACATCTAGCAATGAATGGAGGGATTTTTGGAATTTGGGCACTGTCATGGAAGCCAACTAAATATAGCAGAATTGTTTTCTTGTTTTTGAAAATTTGATGTCTTGTGATTTTGAGTTTCTTGAAAGTCTGCTTTAGCCAGGAATGTACTTGTGTGTTTGAAATAATATAGGAAGGAAAATGAACTATCTCCTTCCCGCCCCCCCCCACCAAACTTTTTTTAAAGGGAACTGATAACCCAGGCTTTCATTTTTATTTTTAGGCTTTCTTGAGCTGGGTCCTTAAAAGATTGTGGTTTTTAGAGCTATTTTCTCAGTAAACGACAAAATAGAAGGAATCCTTCAGATCCTTTGTGTATATTGAAGACACTAAATTGAGAGGTGGAGTAATACTACTGACCTATAACAAAGTAGGCCAATTCAAAGCACATTTGCAACCATTATCTTGTTTAATCCTCCCAACAACTTCTTGCTATATTAAGTAAGTTGACTTTTCCCAGGATTTACAGCCCTTCAAGCCATTTGCATTTGGCCATGGGTTTGCAAGAGATTGTCAAGCAATTTAGCGGTTCTTAATCTCTTCTCAATCTAGGATAGTGTGGGTACTTCTTTATTGCAAAGAAAAGCAGCCTTTTTATAAGTTACCAGTTTGGGTTTGGGTTTCTTTTTGTGATGTAATCTGATGCAATGCTTGCTTGAATCACTAATGTCATTGATTTCCTCTAGTCAGTCATAAATGAGTCAGTGACCACAGGTTCTTTTGGTTTAGATTCAAGCCCCTTTTCTATGTGAAGGTATCCTCATTGAGTAGCTTGCTATGGGGTTGTATAGCATTACCACATAGGTCAAAGTAGGTACTCAGCCTGCAAAGCTTCATGCTAATTTATTTCGTGATAGTATAGGAAACAATGGGCCCCATTCTTAAATGAACTTCAAGAGACTAATAGGCAAAATTCCCTTTGACCCTTTCAGAAGTCTTAGAGCCCCTGTGTGTTTCAGACCCTGCTTGGAGTTGTGTGTAGCCTTTTTAAAATCTCTCTTTGCTTTTCTAATGTCTAAGATTGTCGTGTAAGAATTAAGAGATTGGAACTAATTCACGTTTAGGTGGCTATTGTTGTCAGAACCGTTATCCCTAGAGACAGTAGTTAGGGTTATAGAGTTAGAGATGTAGTACTTATGTAATGGAACATTGGATACAAGTTATTTTTCCAGAAATCTCCCTGATTCTTGCATTTTCCCCACTCCCCTCCTCTTTAAGTCTCCTAGGGTTGTTTCACATAGTTAAAATATAAATGGTGTTTCATCCTGTATCTGACACATTCATTTTACCAAATGCGTGATGATTCCCTTTACGTACCAAGTACTGTGCTAAGCACGGCAGGCAAAAATAATCAGTATCTGCACTCAAGGGGCTTAGAGCTTAGTGAGAGAAAGAGTTACCAAACAAATGCAAAACATGGACCTGAGACATACTGTGAAGGGAAGAAAAGTGAAATGGTGCTATGAGAGCTACAGTAGGGGGCTATGACTGCCACAGAAAGGCTTCCTTGAGGAAGGCCATTTGCTGACTACTGAAGGATGAGTAGGGGTTTACTGGAAGAAGAGAGGAGGAAAAAGGGAACAGCAAAAACAATCTGGCTGGAGGGTGCATGGTGAGTGGGAGGTATTGGGTGACTGGAGTGAAGGGGAATTGTGGGAGTGAGACCAAACCTCATTGGGCCTTATAGGTAGAATGCCATATCACTTGATGAATTAATCAGCCAAACTGACGCTTGAAAGATTTGGCCTTATAGGTAGAATGCCATTTCAGTTGATGAATTAATCAGCCAAACTGACGCTTGAAAGTAAGTGGCTGCTGTTAATAATTAAACCCAGACTATAAGCATAAGCCAGGACATATGGTCACCCCATTTACAGGACATGTCAAGAGTATTATCTCTGTGACTAGGGGTTGGGCAACCCGCATTGTGTCTATTTCCTTGTGATTGTGTCAAGGAGTTAGAACTCCTTATCCAGTCCAAAAAGAACCCAAACAACTCAGTTTTTTTTTAAAAGATAAACTGAACACTGTAGGTTTCATGATCTGTTCTTGTATGAGTATTTTCCACATTTTCCCTTGTTTTAGCACTTGTCATTTTTGCAAAGTTTTTATTTAAGTAGATGTTTCAAAAATTGTTTCATTCTAGGTTTACATTTTGAGTGTAAGTTCCTCCTGAACATAACTTCAGGTGAGGGCCACTTACCGTTTTCTTTAAATTGCAGTAAAAATTGTATACCATAAAATGCATAGAGTTCAGTGAACTTTGCACACCCCATGTCTTCCACAACCCAATGAAGAAATACACCATTTCTACCACTCCAGAAAATTTTCTTTTAGGGCACTTAAAATTTGGCTAAGAAATATGATTGTGGGAAGCGGCTGTGGCTCAATCAGTAGGGCTCCCGTTTACCATATGGGAGGCCCCGGGTTCGGTTCCCGGGGCCTCCTGGTGAGGGCAGGCCCGCCCGCACGGCGTGGTTTGCTGACCCGGCGAGCACAAGCAGCAAGGGGGGGATAAATGAATAAATAAATAAAATCTTTAAAAAAAAAAAAAAAAAAAAATGTGATTGTAGAGCTAGGCTTCAAATTAGAGTTAAGGTTTTTTTTTCCCTCTCTTTTTATAATTTATATTTGCTTCCTAAATATGCGGCAGTGGTTGCTTGAAACATGAAACAAATTGTCTCCAGAAGAAACCGTTGTCTTTCAACTAGTTATGATTTAGTGGTTACTAACATCCCTACCTAATTTGCTCAGGCTTTCTCATTCCTTAAAGTGAGTAGTAAAATCTGAGTCATAGCCCCATCACTGACTCACAACATAAATACAAGGGTTGTCTGGAATTTATTAGTAGGCCTAAACCTTAGAATCTCGATAAATCCAAAAAGATTGTGATAATGGGAAATTTACGTAATACCACCCCGCCTCACCCCCTCCCCTTTTTTTTTTTTTTTACCTTTTAGCCATAATGATTATGTTACTATAATAGGTGCTGCATATAAGAGGGGGCAACTGTCAGGCCTATATATATATAGCTGAGTTCTAGCCTGGAGCAAAATTCTCAACTCCAGTTGCCAAAGAGCAGTTCGAATATTGACCAAAGTCACAGCACAATTAGTGGTGAAATTGATTGAACTTAAGAGCTGTGTATCACTTTCTTTAAAGACGAATGCAGAGAGGGAAAGACTTGTCCTAAAGAAACTATTCTTTTAATGAGTTTGGGACCTGCAGAGAGATTGGGAATGGAGTCATTTCACCGTGATTGAAGAAGGGGGTTTGCTTCTTTTTTTAATTTAGGTTTAAGATTCTGATTTGGATCCCGAAACCCTCTGGTCCAGGTCTTGAATTAGCCCTTTTTTTTTTGATAAGGACAGTGGGTTCTGCTTTATAGCAGTGCTCTGCAGCCAAAGCAACTACAGCAACTGTAGCTCTGCATCGGGGTGGTGATGGGTGGTTTATGGAGGACATTTCTTGCCCCTCAGTGCAATAATCCCTCATATTTCAGTATCAGCTGGACTTTTTTTTTCTACACTCCATTTTAGAAAGAATTGCAAATCAGTGAAGATGTAAGGAGGGTTAAAGCCTGACTTGTTTAGTGGAAAGACTTGTCAATAACCTATTTCCAGGTGGAGCAGCCTCTACTCTGATTACATATTCATATTACTTGTAGATCCATTTCTCATTTTTAGAAAGAAGTTTCATGGTTAAAGCACAGGAAAAGTCAATGTGGCTTTTCATTGTATGCATGTTGAGGACTGTTTTTCCTTCCTTCCTAGGTCGGTTATCTCACTGGCAAGCCTTCCCAGTGCCACAAACAGCTTTCGATCCCCTGCTCTGCCACCAGAGCATTGTCCTGATGCTGCAGGCATTGACTGCAGTTTTTATGAGTGCAGGACTGTGCTTTGCACCTATGTGCCGCCCCCTCACTGACTCATCCTGCCCTGTAAAAGTAGACCTTTGTTTTCAGTCGTCTTTTATTTGAGTAAATTGAGGCATAGAAGCATTAGATAACTTGCCCAAAGTAATACAGCCAGCCAGTAAGGGCCGATTTGGGAATAGAATCGCACATTTGTCCGTGGTGAAGCACCAGCTCTTAACCAACATAGCCTTCCCAACTGATTTCTTATGTCTTTGTATTGTAATTATTTGGGTTCATGTCTGATTTTCCCGTTAAAGATAATTTAAAGTCAGAGGCTCTTAGAACTTTAGAAGATGCTTAAATTAATCTGTTCTTTCATAAACATTTATTGAGCACTACTATGTGCCTGCTGAGGATATGGCAAAATAGCAAACAGACAAAAGTCCCTGCTCCCAGGGAGGGAGTTAAACAAGCATGTAAAATGTATGGTGTATCAGATGGTGATAGGTGCAAAGGAGCAGTTGGCTGTGTGTGTTCTGTGAATATTGCCCCCTGCCGTTGTTCAACACAGCCTGGTGGTCCTACAGAAAATGGAGATAAGGAGTACTGGGGCAGGGCAAGTTTGCTATTTTGAGAAAAATATTTAGAAAGGGCCACACTGATCAACTAACACATGAGCAGAGACACTGAAGATGAGGGAACAAGCCTAGGAGATAACCTGGGGAAAGGACATTCCATTCCAATAATTGACTGAATTCCAAAATCCTTCCAGTCTCATCCCTTCCCAAATACATGATTTTAATTTGGCATTCTCTGACACACTTTAGTATAATGTCAACTAACCTGGTTTACAGCATTTTATTTGCTTCTGGTTATTGCATGCCTCAGAAATCAGTGTAATTTTGATTACTGGAAAATCCAGTTGGATTTTTTCCCCCTCATCTCCACTTTAGAGAGAATAGCAAATCCTAAACAGGCTGATAAGAAGTCCTGAATAAAAGAAAAAAAAAATCCGATTTCTTTTAACTTTTCATCTAAAATAAATGTAAAATGAGAATTGACATTTAATAAATATAATGATAGAGACTCAGCAAGATGCTCAATATTTTGTTAGACTATATAGCTGGGCAAGGTAACAGATAAGCATTTAAAACAAAAGGCTTTCTTGCTGACATTTAAATAACTGGAAAATTCGGTTATCCGTACCCCCATTCCTTAAAAAAGTCTGCAATCTCAGTACAAAGACCTGTTATTTCGAGCCCCTGGCCTTTTGTGTATAAGACTGGTTATAAATGAAATGTCCATTACCTTCAGTATACAGTCATTCAAAAAATCATGGGACTCTTGCTCTTTTCAAGGGGCTGACATGGATCTGGCCTTATTCTTGAATTATAGAGAGTCCCTAGTGTTTAAGATGTTAAAATGGATATTTCTCTGTCTACTTTCCTTATCAAAGATGGATAAAAACATACTTTCTTAACTATATGTCACCATGAATTCTACTCCATCCATGCTTCTCAGCCCACAAGATAACTTGTTATATCCAAGACTAGGTTGTCTTCCTTAGGCTGTATAATAATTGGATGAGCATTTTTGGCATTTCCCTATTGAGTCCAAATCACTATCAGATATGATTGTCCTCCAGTCTGATAATCTGAAAATAAAGCTAAATAAGGGGTAGAAATCTCTTTCTGATTTTGAGAAAGGCCTCCTCTCAAAAATCCCAAATAAATATTAATTAGTTAATTCTGGCCATTTGGCTAAAAATGGTGTGGATGAAGGATGGAGTTGTAAAGGGGAAGGGAATTTTTTAAAAAAGGAAAATACACTCTGAAAAGCAATAGTTATATTATATAAAATTTCATGCAGGACTAGAAATTTATCCAAAGCAAACCTTTACCAAAGGTTTCAAGAGACATTGGGTCATTTAAGTGAACACTTTGAAAAACCCCAAACTTGTTCTTGTAAATGCTGACTAATCCTGCATTGTCTCATTAGCTCAAAATGCTCTTTAACACCAACACATATATTTGCCTTATGACGATAGGCCCACAACCAGAATTCCCCAATGTTAAATTTGGGAACACAACCAAAATAACTGTTAATTTGAAACTCAGTACCATGGATACCGATAGTGATTATAGCCTTGTGAATCTGCTAGTAATATTTGTTGCAATCATCTATGGCATCTCTCCCAGAATATTTCTCAGATTCATCAGTGTGGATCAAAGTGCATTCTCTTATCAAAATGTTGGCTCTGATTCGCTACCTTAGAAAGGTGTGTTTTGCCCTTCTGTTTTCATGAGAAAAGTCCTGCCTTCATTTCTTAATGAGTGTCCCTTTGTTTTTGTTTTTTTTCCCCTTCCTCCTACTCACATTGAACTCATCAACTTGGATAGGAAAACATTCTACTCTTTAGAATAAAATAAAGACATCTAAATGTGTGGTTGAACAAACTTATTTTTAAACTTAGTCATTTGGTGTAACACTTTGTGTTAGGCAATAAAGTTATGATAAAGCTAACTGAAATGGAGTTAGTTTACTATTTTATAGTTAAAAGGTTCTTGGGCATTATTTAGAGTAAAAAATAGATATTTCAGCTTCCTGAGTGCAAATCTCTGGTCTAAGATAGTATCTTTTTTTTTTTCCTGTAGAAATGTTCATTTCACTAGAAATTTATCCCAGGGGAACAAAACACAGACTGTGTGTGTGTGTGTATGTGTGTGTGTGTATGGTTAGATCTGTGTTTGCTGGGGGTCAAGGTAGGTAGAAGGTTAGCATTGGGAAGAAGAGAGGGGAAGTAAATTCTTCAAGAAATGGTGCAAAAGGAACATCTCTACATCCATTTAGGTGTCACACGTGTATCCATAGGCCCTTCTTAAATTAGTGCAGGGAAAGAAATGTGCTGATTAGCTTTTGTTTTTGCTTTGGGGTGTTGGCTTTTATGTTTGTTTTTGTTTTGTATTTTGGGTTTTTTTGTTGGTGATCTATGGTTTCTTCTGATATTTGGCCACTGGTTTTGATGAGAGAGAGGAAGGAAAAATATTTCCTGCATTACTCTTCATCACACCAGAGAAATATATACCATGTGCATAAAGTACAAAGCCTTAACCTTTTTGGTTTAGACTAACACACATGATAATTTATGTACCACTGGGGTAGATTTTTCATAAGCTTTTTAAATCACCAAACTTTAGGGAGTGCCTACTGTGTGCAGGGATTCTCTTTCTTTGGAATTAAGTTCTCTTCATTTTGGAATCAGGCCAATGTACAAGTGAGGCAAAGGGTTGACAAGTACCAGGTGCACTTGGTGGTGAGGTACTAAAAGCTACAACGTTAAAAAAGGATGAAGGTGCAAAGTGAGTCTCACATGCTGGTAAGAAGAGGTGAGGTTAAAATCCTCCCTTTAAATTTAGATCGGGAGTAAATGGCCATCTATGAATTTAGCACCCATGATATCCTGTGTCCAAGCCATATTTCAGACCAGTTAAACTATGGAGATGGGACTCAGGCATAAGTACTTTTCAAAGCTCGCTTGGAGATTCCAAGGTGCAGACCAGTGCTCTGTCTAGACTGAGCCAGTCTTCTTACAGGAGTATTAAAGTAAACCAGTATATCTATAACTTCTCTAATTAAAAGAATTTATATTGAAACTCAAACAAACAAATTTCTAGAACTGACTTGTCCTCCCCTCTATCCTATCCCCCAGCCTGGTAAATTCCAAAACTGTTTGCTTTTGTTTTTGTTTTTTGAGGTACCCGGGGCTGGGGATTGAACCCGGGACCTCATATGTGGGAAGCCGGTGCTCACTCACTAAGCCCCCCTGAGTTGGTTTTTTCGTTTTTCTTGTTGTTGTTATTTTAGGAAGCATCAGGAGCCGAACCCAGGACCTCCCATGTGGAGCCACATCTGCTTGAGCCACATCTGCTCCCAAATCCATTTTAATGTGTGGAGTCCCCAAATCCACCTTTTAAACGGAATTCTTGGGAAGAGGGTGTAACTCAGTGGTTTAAGCACCTGCTTCCCAGGTACGAGGTCCAGGGTTCAATCCCTGGTATCTCCTTTTAAAAAAGAATGAATTTTTTCTCATCAAGATGGCAGGGTAAGAAATTCAGGGCTCTGTTCTCACACAGAAGCTTTGAACAACGAATCGGCAGAAACATCTTTCTCAAAGCTCCAGAAAACATTTAAAGGAATGCAGTAACAGGGTGAGCACCTAATGAAGGAAAAAGGCTACTTAAAAGTGTTAAGCGCGGGTCGGATGTAGCTCGACTGGTTGGGCATCCGTCTCCCATATGGAGGGAACCGGGTTCGATCCCCGGGACCTCCTGGTAAAAAAAAAAAAAAAAAAAATAGTGGTAGGCTCTCCAGGCGCCCTGACTGGCTCCTTACCTACTGCTCGCGTCACTCTCAGTGCAGACTCCTGGTCCCAGCTCCAGAGGAAGCAGAGTAACCCTCCTGCACATACTGGGAGCATGTACGTCTGGCCCCATCTCTCTGGTGGTTGACTGAGGGATTAGATGGCCCAGAACTTGTCCTGCATGTAGAAGGCAGCTCACGGAGCTTTTACTACAGAATGCTGTGGGAGAGCATTCAAGTTGTGCTGCCTAGGGCAAAGGATTGCTGGCTTTAGGACTTATAATGAGAGGAAACTGCTTCCTAGGGAAGAGGGGACATTCATATCCAAGTAAACAGAATTCTCAAGGCCAAAGGTGCATGCCAAAAACAAGAGCATGCACAGAAAGGACCTGGGCGGTCTCTACGCTTTCCCCTGGAGCTTTTCTCTAAATTCATTGTCTGGATAATACCTGAAGGAGAGCACGCCCATAGGTCTATCTGCAAAGACTGGGCAAGGTGTTTACTTCCTTCCTCCCCCCCCCCACCCCCCTTTTTCTCCTTTTTTATTAGCAAGCTCATGGAGAGGAAAAGTGGAGAACAGGTTACTAGGGGTCAGGCACAAAGGTAGTGGGGAGTTAATGCAAAATGAGTGTAGGGTTTCCATCTGGAGTCAAGGGGAAGTTCTAGTAATGTGATCGTGGCGAGGGTCCTGCACCACTGGGAATGTGATTAGTCCCACTGAACAGGGCTTGGGATGGAAAATGGGTTTTGTATATATATCCCCACAAAGAGAAATCAACGAGGTAATGGCAATTAAACGCAATAGATGATATTGAATGGACTCTAAGGATGGAAGAGAAAAGGCTCAAAAGACATGATAGGGACAAAAGAAAAAATTAGAATATGTAATGTAAACTTTATATCAATGTTAAATTTCTTGAACTTGATAACTGCACTTTAGGTGATTATATAAGTGGTTATCCTTGTTCGGAGGAAATGTACATGGAGTTATTATGTGTTCAAGGAGTATGATGTGTGCTTTCAAATGTTCAGAAGATAGATAGGGAAAAAAAAAGATTGATAGAGAGATGACAGCAGTATCTGGGGTGGTGGGTGTAATGTACAGGCACTTAGGCACTCCCTACCAGGAGGCACTGACTACCCTGGTGTCCTGGACTGGCCGACCCTGTGGATGCTGAAGCCGCTTCACCCACGTAGGACTCTGATTCATGTGGGCTTGATTTTTCTGGCCTTGGTTTGATCATCAATACTCAAGTTTAGCCCTTAGGATTTCTAATTAAAAAAACACCAACAATGCTTCTCAACCCTTTTCCTTCTTTGAGAGGGCCAACAAAAACATCACAAACCACACATCCTGAGAGCATTTCAGGTTTATATGTAATTCCAGGTACCCTCTCTGTGACTATGCTCCTTTCTCTCCCTGGAGAAAACATATTAGCATGTAGGAGGGTAAAAGTAATAGTGCTGAAGTCTCTAATTTCTATGCCCGTGTGTAAAAAGTGAACCGTTCATAAACACATACCTAATGTATCCCCAATTTCAGACAGGGTCAACCTGTACCTCAAGATCTAGATTGACCAAACCCCCATTCTTGTGGCTTGAAGTCCAATGTCACCCTCACGTTTTTGCAGATTTCCAGTGTTCTCCCATGAATTCTGGCCATGAACCTCTCCCTGCTTCTGCTGGATTAGTTCAGCTTGGTGACCATCTCATCTGTCTGTGGGAACTGTACATCTTGATACTATGCAGTTTTTAACACCTTACTATGCTACTCCTAGAAACATCTCTTTGTACAGCCAACTTTACTGAAGGTGTGAGGAGACAGAGGAGAAGTACACTGCAGCAAGACTGACACCTTGAACTATTTGGAATTGTTCAGTGCTTTGGACATGACTGCTTCAGGTCCTTCCTCTCTCCTTTCCCTTCCCCTCCCCTACTGTCTTCTCGACCTCTCCTCCCTTTCCCCCCCCTCTCCCTTACCCTGTCCCTCACCCTTCCCTTTCCCCCTCCCTCTTTCTTTCCCTTTCCCAGCCTCCCCTCCCTCCTCTCTTCCTTCCCTTTTCCCTCTCCCCTCTCTTTCCCTCCCTTTCCCTCCCTCTCCCTTTCTTCTTAGCTTTGTCTCTTAGGAACAAAACTCAAATTCTTAATGGAAATCAGGGGGTCCAAAGCTGATGCTGTTGTTGCCTCTCCTTGCTATCAGCAAAGGAAAAACAGTGTTTTCCTTTTTTCTTTTCCTTCTCACAGTCACTTGGTGAGGGAGCAGAGAAAGACAAGAAAGGAGGAGCAGAGAATGGTCTTTAGGTTAGGAAGAAATACTTGAGATATAGGCACTTCCTGAAGAAAGCCCGAAGGGCAGGATAGTGACATTTCAGGCACAGGCTCTAGAACCGGAGATTTCCTGGTTGAATCCCAGCTCCAGCACCACTAGCTGGTGCCAAGAGGCAAGGCCGACCTCTTTTCTGAGTCCCAGTTTCTTTGCCTGTGAAATGGAGTTAATGATACATGTGTGCCATCTCCAATCTTCAACTCTGAAATTCAACCCCTGAAAACCGATTTAAAAAAAAAAATCTAGGTTTGGCAAAAACACATTTGGCAGTGAAACCTGACCTGTCCTGAAGTGATGCTCTTTATAGTCTTCTTCCCACTTCTATGCTGCAGGAATGTTAATGTGTTTGGGTCCTGGCCCCCAGTGAAGGGGTTAATACTATACTGTATATACCGCAGATTATCTTTTTTTTTTTTTTTAATTTCTCCCTACCCCCTTGTTTTTCACTTGCTGTATCTGTTTGTCTTCCATGTTTCTTTAGGAGGTACCAGGAGCTGAACCCAGGACTTCAAGATGTGGAAGGGAGATGCCTAATCTTTTTTTTTTTTTTTTTTTTTTTTGCCTAATCTCTTGAGCCACCTCCTATCCCTGCTTTGTTATATCTCTCATTATGTTTTTCCTCCCTACGTTTCTTGTTGCGATATCTTGTTGCGTCATCTTGTTGCGCCAGCTCGCTACGCCTTCCCATCATGTCAGTTCGTTATCTTCTTTAGGAGGCACCGGGAACCTCTGCTCCCTGCTTTGTTTTGTCTCTCATTATGTTTTTCCTTCTTGTGTCTCTTGTTGTGTCAGCTTGCCATGCTTTCCCATTATACCAGCTCACTGTTTTCTTTAGGAGGCACTGGGATCCTAACCAGTGACCTCCCATGTGGTAGGCGGGAGCCCAGTTACCTGAGCCACATTCGTTTCCCCAGATTGTCTTTATAAAATCAGAAGATTTCTGAATTCTGAAGCACAACAGCTCCCAAGGTGTTTTGTTTTTTAATTTTTTGTAACATACATATAACATAAACATTTCCCATTTTAACCACTTTCAAATATATAATTCATTGGTGTTAATTACATTCACAGTGTTGTGCTACCGTCACCACAGTCCATTTGCAAAACGTTTCTTATCACCCCATTCAGGAACAGTGTACCCATTAAGCATTAACTCCCTTTTCCCCACTCCCATCCTCTCCCCTGGCACCCTGCAATCTAATTTTTTGTCTCATTGAATTTGCATATTCTAGTTATTTCATGTAAATGGAATCATACAATAGCTGATCTTTAAGTCTGGCTTATTTCACTCAACATGATGTCTTCAGGCTTCACCTGTGCTGCAGCATATACCTGAACTTCATTCCTTTTCACGGTCGAGTAGTCCATAGTGTATCTGTACACCACAATTTGTTTATCCACTCATACTGGGACGCTTCTGCCTCTTGGCTATTGTGAATAATGCTGCTGTGAACATTGGTATATGAATAACTGTGTCCCTGCTTTTGATTCTTCTGGGTATATACTTAGAAGTGGGATTGCGGGGCCATTTAGTAATTCTATAACTTTCTGAGGAACTGCCAATTTGTTTTCAATGGCAGCTGCACCATTTTATAACATTCCCACCAACAATGTACGAAGGTTGCTATTTCTCTGCATTGTTGCCAACCCTTGTTATTTTCTTTCCTTTTTTTTTTTTTTTTAATTGCCATTCCAATTGGTGGACCCATGGTTTTTTTTGATAAGGATATCCACTTCAGTGGGTATTTGGGAGCCTTAAATGGGGTAATACCTGTATGGGGATTAATGAAAGGTCCAGCACTGAATAACCACTCAATAAATGGTTGGCTGCTATTATCTCCAGCATGTTGGAGTCTTGGATGAGTGTCTGTTTGTGTATGTATGTGTGTGTGTGTGTCCATCACCAGGAAGAGCTACAAAACTTCATTCATTGTGGGAAGTACATAGGCCATGCAGTTTACAGTGCAGCTCCTTTTATCGCTGGTTTTAAATGTATCTGTCTTGAATGTTAAAGTTGTTTCTGATTTTCTTTTTTGGATGTCTTCCAAATAGGAAAATAACATGCTTCTTCTCCTCTTTCTCTGTCTTTTCTCACTTTCCCCCTAACTATCCCCCTAACACAATTAAATGCCCTTTCCCCCATTAACGCAGGGAACCAGAGAGCTGATTACTCTGGAGACTGCAGGGCCTGCCTTTCTTTTGTATCAGGCTTTCTTTGAGTGTGATGATTAATGGTCAAAAGATGCTAAATGTGAAAAAGTAATTCAGGACATTTTCTCAGGGGCCAGGTGCTAAGGACTTCTCAACAGGAACAACTAAGTGGGTGATATAGAAAATGAACACACATGATGTAAAACTGGCTATAAATATGAGGTCATTTCAGGGAAAAGTGGTATTCTGTTTGGTGTTTTCTCTGTTGTAAGGCCTATTGGCTGAGGGAGGTAAAATTCTTTTTCCTGCATGTAAACTTAGGAGGCTGAGTATGAGGAAGAATAAATGGGGCTAAGCTAGAAGAGTTTGACTGATGGAAATAAAAAAATCCAAAACTTTTTGTCCCATGCTAATAATAAAATCAAAATATCCATCCTTCTCTTGTAAGACTTTTTTTTTTTTTTTTTTAAGATTTTATTTATTTATTCATTTATCCCCCCCTTGCCGCCTGTGCTCGCTGGGTCAGCCAACCACGCGGTGCGGGCGGTTTGCCTTCACCAGGAGGCCCCAGGAACTGAACCCGGGGCCTCCCATATGGTAAACGGGAGCCCTACTGATTGAGCCACAGCCGCTTCCCACTTGTAAGACATTTTAATGTCCAGTAAAAAACAAACCAAAATCTGGCAGCAAAAGTTGTGGATTCACTTTAGTTCCCTCAAAATGGTTGAAAGGATACTTTATTTTCGGAGTATGCATACCATTAAATATTTTGAGTTGTTCTAGGTAGTTTTTTGTTTTTGTTTTGTTGTGCTGTTTTGTTTTGCTGATGAGGTTTTGGAGCCTCAGAGCCTAGTCTAAAACTGGAATTTCTGTGTTGTCTTCATTAAAACAAAACAGTGAGTGAAATAAATCATTCTAAGTGAAAAGGAGACGTAAACAGAAGGCCAAGACTTGAAGTTTTAATAACATTTTCTGTTTACTTTGTAAACTCAGCCACAAGTTATTTCTTGCTGACAGTTATTGTAGAGGTCAAAGAAATAAATTTGTGTTGCCCACAATTGCTGTGAATTCTTTATAGAATGCACAATTTTCCTCCTTAATTGTCATGGCTTTCTGGGTTCTATGTAGCAAACAGTTTTTCCCTATGAATTGTATTGCCTGAAGACAGAAGTAGAGAATTTGTAGAAAATTTAAGCACTCATAATTGGCTTTAGGGGAAAAGAAGGAAATCATAAAAGATCTCTCCTTATCCTGTAAAGGAAGAATATAAATAACCATCCTTTCCTTGGCCTTTTCTAAGGGCACACACAGCCTTTGAGAATAAATCCGTAAACCTCTGGTACTCAGCACTGCATTTATTCAGTCGTCAGATATAGTACTGCAGCAGGCAAAGTCTGGTTTTTTCCTCAAACAAAATAGAATTTAACAGCCAAAAAATTGATGTTTCTTAAAATATATATATTTTTTCTTTTGACTATTGTTTTTATTTTTATTTTTGTTCAAAGGCAAATCTAGCTCTTGATGTTCTCCCTCTTGTATACTAAAAACACTTGCATAATACATTTCTAAAGAACAAGGAGAAATGGGCTCATTCTTGAGTGACTTGTTCTGTAGATAGAGAAGTTAGGATCTGGAAAGATTCTAACAGATGAAATTAATCTGGAAGATCTCTCCAGAGGAGCCTTTGAAGGTTTTAAGCCATTGTGGAGTCATTTTAGCCAATCCAGACACATCCATTTTGACTAAACCTCTTTTCCTTTCCTTTCTTTTAAAATACGCATTCAATATCTTATTTTATGGGGAGCAGATATAGCTCAAGTGATTGAGTGCCTGCTTTCCATGTATGAGGTCCTGGTACCTCCTTAAAATTATCTGTCTATCTATCTATCTATCTATCTATCTATCTATCTATCTATCTATCTA
>JAKSZT010036119.1:24994935-25007569 GCA_026826555.1 Tolypeutes matacus | reverse complement strand
GACTGAAAATTTTATTATACTTTAATTAAATTTTGATTATATAATTACATCATGGGCAAAACTAAATACAACCAACTATAAAAGTTATAAAATACAATTACATTTTAAAAATTGTGATAAAATATACTCAACATAAAAATCATGTTAACCATTTTTAAGTGGACAATTTTTTTTTGACAGATATTTACACAAAAAAAGCAATTCCTTTATTTTAAGGAAATTTACAATTTTTTGACATTAAGTACACTGACAGTATTGTGTAACTTTCAATACTACCTATTTCCAAACTATATTCATCAGCCCAAATCACAACTCATGTCCATTAAGTAATAACTCCCCACCCCTAGGAACCACAATTCTGCTTTCTGTCTCTTTGAATACTTATATTTCACATAGGAAAAACCACACAATATTTGTCCTTTTGTGTTGGGCTTCTTTCACTCAACGTGATGTTTTCAAGGTTCTCCCATGTCATGACATGTACCAGCACTTTGTTTCTTTTATGTCAGAATAATATTCAAGTTTATAGATAGTTCCATTTTGTTTTCCACTCATCTGCTGATGGACACTTGGGTTGCTTCTACCTTTTGGCTAATGTGAATAGTGCGGCTCTGAGCATCGGTATACAAATACCTGCCTGAATCCTGAATTCTGTTAGGTGTTGTTCTAGTCTGCTAAAGCTGCTCAAAGCAGATACCATAAAATGGGTTGGCTTTTAACAGGGGGGATTTATTAGTTTACAAACTTACAGTTTCAAGTCTGAGAAAAATGTCCAAATCAAAACATCATCAAGGCGATGCTTTCTTCCTGAAAACCTGCTTCTTGTGATCCCGGACTCCACTGTCATATGGCAAGCCACATGGCAGCGTCTGCTGGTGTCTTCTTTCTCATCCGGGTTTCGTTGCTTTACTTTTTGCTTCTGTGGCTTTCTATTTCTTTGTCTGAATTTCATTCTCTTTTAAAGGACTCCAGTAAGAGGATTAAGACCCACCCTGAATGAGGTGAATGGGTCACATCTTAACTTAAGATCCTATTCACCAAAAGATCCTACTTAAAATGGGTCCACACCCACAGGAATGGATTAACTTTAAAACATACTTTTCTAGGATACATACAACATCAAACCATCACAGGTGTATACCTAGAGTAAAATTACCAGGTCATATGACAATTCTTTTTCAACTTTCTGAGGAATTGCTAAAATGTTTTCCTTAGTGTTAGCACCATTCTACATTCCCACCAACAATGTACTAAGTTTCCACTCTCTCGCATCCTCGCCAGCACTTATAATTTTCTGGATGTTTTCCCCACTTTTGCATCCGCTCCCCCCCCCACACCCCATTGCTCCCTCATTTGTCTGCTCATTAACTCTGCTCATTGTGCCTGCTCATTGTCTGCTTGTCTTCTTTAGGAGGTTCTGGAAACCGAAACTGGGACCTCTCATGCGGGAGGTAGGTGCCCAACCAGTTGAGCCAACTCCATTCCCTGCTTGTTGTGTCTTCTCATTTGTCAGCTCATTTTATCAGCTCGCTGAGTCTGCATGTCTTCTTAGGAGGCACAGGGAACCAAACCCAGGACCTCACATGTAGGAGGTGGACGCCCAACTGCTTGAACCACATCTGCTCCCCTGTATTTTTTTTTTTTTTTAATGAGAGCAGTTGTAGGTTTACAGAAAAATCGTGCAGAAATTACAAAGTTCCTGCATACCCCCACATACACACACATACACATGCAATTTTCACTATTATTTCCATTTCCATTAGTGTGATACTTTTATTACAATTAATGTAACAATATTATTATAATTATACTATTAACTATATCCTATAATTTATATTAGGGTTCTTGCTTTGTGTTGTGCAGTTCTGTTGTTGTTTTTTCTAGTAACTTATATATACACAACAGAAAATTTCCCATTTTATCCTTTCAAATATACAATTCAATGTGTTAATTACATTTACAAAGTTATGCCTCCATCACCATCATCCATTGCCAAAACTTTTACATCACCCCAAACATAAACTCTGTGCCAATTAAACATTAACTCCTCAGTCCCTGCTACCCAGCCACTGGTAACCTGTATTCTAGTTTCTGACTTTATAAATTTGCCTTTTCTTCTTATTTCATACGAGATCAATTTTTGTCCTTTTGTGTCTTGCTTATTTCACATAACATAAATCATACCATGTACCAGCAATTCACTTTTTTTATGATTGAATTTCCACTGTATGGATATACCACATTTTATCCATTCATCTACTGATGGACACTAGGATAGCTTCCTCTTTTTGGCAATTGTGAATAATGCCTTTGTGAATATTAGTGCACAAATATCTGTTTGGGAATGTGATTTCAATACTTTGGGGTATATAGCTAGGAGTGGGCTTGCAGGGTCATATGGTAATTTTGTAAATTTATAAGATAGGAGAAATAATATACTTGTATGGGAAAGAGCCAGTAGACAGGTAAATCTGATGATACAGAAAGAGGGAGAATCTAATTATTAAAATATTTTGTCTGATATTCAAATTTTGATAAAACTTTGCCACTATGACTAATTTTTAAGAAGGTATTACTTGCCTTTACAGAGTTTTGCTTTATGTATTTTGCTGCTATAATTTGTGGTGTTCAAGAATTCATAAATTGTACTTTTGTAGATTTCATATTATGCCTCTTTTTCTTAAGGCCTTTGTTCTTGAATCTTACTTAATTTTAAGAGTGGGTATAGCTCAGTGGTTGAGAGCCTGCTTCATATGTAGGAAGTCCCAGGACCAATCCCCCGTACCTCCAAAAAAAAGACTTATTTAATTTTGAGTTTGTCATCCTACTTTCTGTTTGCATACATTTATCTGGTGCGGTATTCTGCATGCTTTTATTTTCAGACTTTCTCCCCCCACCAGTTGTTTTGCACTCACTGTCTGCTCTCTGTGTCCATTCCCTGTGTGTTTTCCGTGTCTGCTTTTCTCTTTAGGAGGCACTGGGAACCAGTCCCGGGACCTCCAGTGTGGAAGAGAGGCACACAATCGCCTGAGCTACCTCATCTCCCTGGTCTGCTGTGTCTCTCTCTGTCTCTCCTCTGCGTCTCCCTTTGTTGCATCATCTTGCTGCATCCGCTCTCCACAGCGTGGGCCAACTTGCCTTCACCAAGAGGCCCCAGGAATTGAACCCGGGGCCTCCCATATGGTAGATGGTAGCACAATCGCTTGAGTCATATTCACTTCCCTACATTCTGTTTTAGGCATGCTTCTTTTTTTCAGGCCAGTGAAACGAATTTATTGGAAAATGGGGGAAAGAACAGAGCTTGCTAAGAAATGGGAGAAAAAGACAGAAATATACACCAAGATTTGGTGCAGGCTCCTCTAAGCAGAGAGAGCCTAGGCATGCTTCTTGAATGCAGAGTTGAACTGATGTCTCAGGATAATTTGGGTTGCAAAAAAAAGCACAGAGTTTTAAAAAAAATGAAGGGGGATATATTTGCTTATATTAGTGAAAAGTTCTGGGGTAGATCTGGTTTCAACTGTGGTTTGTTTCAGTGCTTCTGCTTGATTTCTCTTGGTTCTTTGAGCTGTGTGTTCCTTTGTGTCTTGGGCTGCTTATCACAGGGGGCTAAATGGCTGCAGTTGTTTATACCACATACTCCAGAAAAAGGGGAAGCTTCTCTTCTAAAAACCTTGAAAAGTCTTGAATCATGTTGACAAACTCTTTAAAAAAAAAAAAAAAAAAAAAAATGCCAGTGGCAAGCTATTCTCAGTGAATCTGGGCATGTGCTACTCACTTTAAACCAAGCTGTGCATTAAGGCTCAGTCCTAAGACTGAAGTTTGAGATTCATTCCCACCCAAACTAATGTGTCATTATATATATTTTTTCAAGAGAACAGAATAAGGAGTATTAAAGAAGTTTGCTCAGCTTTCATTACTAGATAAAAGTAGTATATTGCAAAAGCCAAATGGATCAACTGATAAAACACACCAGAAATAATGGGAGACAATCAATAAAGTTATTGTTATAATATTAATATTAATGTGAAAAAAATCAATAGTCTTCCTTTATACAAAGAATAATCAATTAGAAAATATAATTGAAGAAAATATTCCATTTATAGAAAATATAAAATATTTGGTCAAAATTTATTAAGAAACATGCAGCATTAACAGCACTGAAATATATATCTGAATATGATTAAAAGTGACAATGTCCAATTATATATATGGTAACAATAAACATTTTTTTAAAAATCCGTGGAACTACAGTATACAAGCAGAGAACCCTAAGTTAAACCATGGACTTTAATTAATAGTACAATTATAAATATGTGCTATCATAGATTGGCTAAATGACATAGCATTTAACTAATCTGTGTTCATCTGTGTATCTTTCTGAACACTAGAGGAACAACTGAGATAACAGTTGGAATTAGATGACAGAAAAGTACCTGAAAAAGAACTTTTTAGGAGTAGTGTTTCTATAACTTGTTGAGCTGCCTTTTTCTGTTCTTTTATTTTTGTGAATTTGAAATAAAGTTATTATTTTTTTTAATGTGCTATCATCAATTGTAACGTGCTCAACACCAATGCCAGTTATTCATGGTCGGGTGGTGCATGGGAATGCTGTATTTTATGCATGATTGTTCTGTAAACCTAAAACCTCTCTAATAAAGAAAAAAAAAACATGCAGCATTTATATGAATGTGAACTTTAACTGAGAGAGCTAAAATGTTCATTGCTAGGAAAACTCAAAATTGCAAAAATGTGTGTTCTCCTTAAATTACTTGCTGAAGTCTTTGAGATCCTTATCAAAATCACAATAGTATTTCTATCTTGGGTGAATGTTTGAGGAGGGGAGAGTTGGCCTTGGAGACAAAAAATTTTCAAGTCCATCTGCTCAATTAACTATGTTAGACTAGCAAGGCAATTTCGTCCTCACAGGCATAGACTTTTCTCACCAGATATACAAACATATCTGCATATACTACAAAGATATGGTAATTAAAAACAATTAGTTGGGCAACTATCACCACAAATTCCAGATAATTTCATTACCCTGTTCAGGTTAGCAGTCACTCTCTATTCCCACTGCCCTCAGCCTGTGAAAACCACTAATACAATTTCTGTCTATATGGATTTGCCTATATCAATGGAATTATACATTATACGGCCTTTTTTTTTGAAGTACTGGGGCCAGGGATTGAATCCTGGACCTCGTATGTGGGAAGCTGGAGCTCAACCACTGAGCCTCATCGGCTTCTCTGAGTTGTTTTTTTCGTTTGTTTTGTTTTTAGGAGGCACCGGGAGTCAGGACTCAACTGCTTGAGCCACATCTGCTCCCCCATATAGCCTTTTGTGGCTAGCTAATGTTTTCAAGGTTCATCCATATTGTAGCATGTATCAATACTTCATTCCTATCTGGCTGGATAGGATTCCATTGCATGTATAAACCACATTATATTTACCTATTGATCAGATGATGGACCTTTGTGATATTTCAACATTTTGCCTATTTTGAATAATGCTGTATTTATGTACAAGCTTTGGTGTGGATACACATTTTCAACTCTCTTATTCCTAGAAGTAGAGGTTCTGGGTCATATGCTGAGCTTGTGTTTAAATTTTGTGGGAAATTGCCAAACTGTTTCCCGAAGCAGCTACACCATAATTCAGAGTTTTAATTTCTTTACATCCTAGCCAACACTTGTAATTGTGTTTTTGATTGTAGCCATTATGGTGGTAGTGAAGTGGCATCTCATTTTGGTTTTGATTTGCATTTCCCTAATGACTAATGATGTTGAACATCTTTTCTTATGCTTATTGGCCATTTGTATATCATTTTTGGGGAAATGTCTATTCATGTCCTTTGCTCATTTTTTAATTTGGTTATCCTTTTACTGTTGAATTGTATTTGTTCTTTTAGTATTCTGGATACTATATCCTTATCAGTTATATTATTTGCATATATTTTCTCCCATTCTGTGATTTTTCTTTTCACTTTCTTAATAGTGTCCCTTGATACACAGAAGCTTTTGATTTTTATGAAGTCTAATTTATCTATTTTTTTTTCTTTGGTTCTTTGTGCCTTTAGTGTTGTATCTAGGAAACCATTGCCTAATTTAGGGTCACAAAGATTTACACGTACTTTTTCTTCTAAGAGTTTTATAGTTTTAGCTCTGGTATTGAGATCTTTCATCCATTTTGAGTTAATTTTTGAATTTGTGTGAGGTAGAGGCCCACATTTATTCTTTTGCATGTGGATAATTCAGTTTTCCCTGCACAGTTTGTTGAAAAGGCAATTGTTTTCCCCATTGAATTGTCTGGCTCCTTTGTTTAAAATCATCTGGCTGTAGATGTGTAGGTTATTTCTGGGATCTCAACTCTATTCCATTGATATATATATCTATACTTTATGCTAGTGTCACACAGTCTTGAATTACTGTAGCTTTGTAGTAAGATCTAAAATTGGAAAGTGTGAGTCCTCCAAATTCGTTCTTTTTCAACATTGTTTTAGCTATTTTGGGTCCATTGTATCTCTGTATGAATTTCTGCAAAAAGCCAGCTGATATTTTTTTTTGTTTTTGGTTTGTTTTAAACATATTTTTTTATTTTTTAAAACATACTTAGATTCATAAATGTTACATAAAAAATATAGGGATTCTCATATGCCCTGCTCCCCATACATCCCAGTTTTCCCTACATAAACAACATCCTTCATTAGTGTGGTACATTCATTGCAATTGATAAACTCATTTTGGGGCTTTGCCACTGAGCATGGATTATAGTTTATGTTGTAGTTTACACTCTCTCCCACACAATTCTGTAGGTTATGTCAAGATATATAATGTCCAATATCTGTCATTGCAATGTCATTCAGGATGATTCCCAAGTCCCAAAAATGCCCCCATATTACACCTGTTTTTCCCTCTCCTTGCCCTCAGAGCCATGTTATAATACATCAATGTTGTAATTTCTTCCATTGCTAGAATCACAATAAGTCTATAGAATTTCTTCCATTGCTAGAATCACAATAAGTCTATAGTAGAATACCAGTAAGTCCACTCTAGTCCATAGTTCATTCCCCAGTCCTGAGGATTCTGGGATGGTGATGTCCACTCCACCTCTAACGGAGAGAGGGCTTCGATCCCATACAGCCAATGGATGGGACTCTCTTGCTTGCAGTTGTAGGCTGTCTCATTTTCTTGGTATGGTGGTTGTCCATGCCTGTGTGTTCTTCTGTGTCTGCTTGTCTTCTCTTTCGCCAGCACCAGGAACCAATCCTGGAACCTTCTGGAGTGGAGATAGTTTGCTCAATCTCTTGCACCACCTCAGCTCTCTGACTTGCTTCATCTCTCATTGTCTCTCTTCTGTGTCTCTTTTTGTTGCATCATCTTGCTGTGCCAGCACTCCTGCATGGGCCAACACTCCTGTGTGGGCCAGCACTCTGCATGTGCCAGCTCGCCATGCGGGCCAGCTTGCTTTTCACCAGGAGGCCCCGGGAATTGAACCATGGACCTCCCATATGGTAGATGGGAGCCCAATCACTTGAGCCATATCCGCTTCCTTCCCATAGTTTCTGAAGAGAAATCAAGCTTAATCTTAATGACAATTCCTTGTATCTTCTTGCTGTTTTCAAGATTCTTTCATTGTCTTGGCTTTTGACAGTTTGATTATGATGTCTGGATCTACTGAGCTTCTTTGATGTGGAGATTTATGTTTTTCATCAGTTTAGGAAGTGTTCAACCATTATTTCTTCAAATATTCTTTCTCCCCACCCTCCTTCTGGGACTTACAATATGCATATTTTGAGATGGTATCTCACAGGTCAGTGAGGATCTATTCATTCCTTTTTCTTTCTGTTCCTCAGACTTGATAATCTAAATTAACCTATCTTTAACTCCCCTGATTCTTTCTTCTGCCTGTGCAAATTTGTTGCACAAATTTGTTCCTCTACTTAATTTTTCATTTCAGTTATTGCACTTTTCAACTACAGACTTTCTATTTGCTTGTTAATAAAAATTAATTTATATCTACTGATATTCTCTATTTGGTGAGACATCATCCTTATATTTATCTTTAGTTCTTTAGACATGGTTTCCTTTAGTTCTTTAAACATGTTTAAAATAGCTGATTTAAAGTTTTTTTCTAGTAAGACCAACATCTGGGTCTCAGGGACAGTTTCTATTGACCGCTTTTTTCCTTGTGAATGGTCATAGTTTCTTTTCATGCCTTGTGATTTTTTTTGTTGTTGTTGTTGAAAACTGGTTATTGTAAATAATATAACATGGAACTGGAAATCAAATTCTTCCCTCTTTCCAATCTGTTGTTGCTTTAGTGACTTTTTGGACTAATTCTGTAGATTGTATTCTTTGTCATGTGTGGCCTCTGAAGTCTCTGTTCTGTTAGATTAACGGTCATCTAGTGATTGGACAAAGATTTCCTTAGATGCCTAGAACCAATCAGTTTCTCTTGCTTTGAGGAGGAATTCTGTGTGTGTTGAGGCACCCTTCAACCTTCAGCCAGGCAGATTACAATTCCGCCTTAGCCTTTGGTTCCTACTTGTGCAGAGCCTCCTAGGTAAGCCAGATGTGACAGCTTAGGACTTCTCAGGTCATTAAATTAAGGTAATTCAGTATTATTAGTGTCCTTAGCCACTTGCCAGAAGCAACCAAAATCCTCTCTGCAGGAGGGAAACATCCTCTGTCTCCAATTATCTCAACCATTTTTCCTATACAATGTCAGGCACTCAGTAAAAAAAAAAATGGCCAGAAATATGAGGAATTAAGACAGCATAGTAGAAAATAAAAGAAACAACGGATAGTATGAGAAGCCCATCAGAGTTCTTGAAAATTAAATTTCATATTTGGAGTTTTTAAAAAAATTTAATTAGAAAAGTTGTAGGCTTACAGAAAAATCATGTAAAAATACAGCATATACATAGATTTTAAAGTAAATATGATTAATGTATCCAAGGTAATAAAAGATGAGATAGAGAATTAAAAAAGATCACTGTAAACTATAAAAAGAAACTATATAAATTCTAGAATTGAAAAAAAAAGTGTGTTCCTGAAACCAGAAACTTAGTGGATAGGTTTAATGTGAAGCTAGATACACTAAAAAGAGAATTCATGAACTGGAAGATAGATCCAAAAAAATGAATGAAGCAGGAAAAGATGAAAAGACCAACACACACACACACACACACACAGAAACCAATGTGAGACATAGGGGATATAGCATAAAGTGCTAACATGCACATAAATGAACTCCCAAAAGGAGAGGAGAAAGATAATAAGATAATTACTTATAATAATTCAAACAATATTTGAAGAGTCAATGGATAATAATTTTCTTAGAAATAATCTATGAACTTAAAGTGAATAAATAAAAAGTATACCTCACAAGACACAATGACAAAGAAAGTATGATGTAACCAGTCAGAGGGGGGAAAGATGGAAAAATTACCCTCAAGGGAGCAGCAATAATACTGACAGCTGACTTCTCTACAAGAAACAAACAAACAAACAAACAAACAAACAAACAAACAAACCAGAGATAGAAAAAGCCTAAGATAATGGAATAATACATTCAAAATGCTGGGGGTGGGGGAAACAACAGCAAAAGTAGAATTCTATAAACTGTAAAAAAATCCTTTAAAATTAGAATGAAATAAAGAAAAATTTTCATAAACACTAAAAGAGATTTTGTACCCACAGATCCATACAAAAGTGAATACTAAAGTATTCTCAGGCAGGAGGAAAATTATTCCACATGGAAAGTCTTGAAAGGGTAAATATACAGATAAAAAAATCTAAATGTTGTTATAAAACTATAATAATAATAACTTGTGTGTTAAAAATGTATGACATATATGTATTATAAGAAGGTTGAAGCAGTTCTTTCTTTCTTTTTTTTTTTCTGGAGGTACCGAGGCCGGGGATTGAATCTAGGATCTCATATGTGGGAAGCCAGTGCTCAACCATTGAGCCACATAAGCTCCTTGAAGCAGTTCTAAGGTTCTTGCATTGTCTAGAAAAAGGTTTACTATATTCATTTATATTATACTTCAATAAGTTGTCTATGCATATTTTAATTTCTAGGCATCTATTACTATTAAATAATAGTAAAATATAACTCCCAAGTGGATAGAGGGAGAGAATGAAATTATAAAAAATCATTGATCAAAAGAAGGAAAGAAAAAGAACATGGAATAGGAAGGACAGATAAAAAGCAAATACCAAAATGATAGACCTAAGTCCAGGTGTTTTAGTTTGCAGAAGCTGCTGGGAGTAAAATACCAGAAATGGGTTGGCTTTTATAATGGGAATTTACTAGGGGAAAATCTTACACTTTCAAGGCTGGGAAAATGTCCAAATCAAGGCATCATCAGAGATGCTGTCTCACCTAGGCTGGCTGCTGGTGATCCTGGAGTCCTGCCATGTGGCCTGGCAAAATGGAGGCTGGTCTCTCTCTGCCTTCTCCTCCAGGCTCACCTTCTTTCAGCTTTGAGCTGCTCCATGGGCCTAGCCTCCTGGGGGGTTCCTTGCTTCAGCTTCTTCACTGATTCCAACCTCCAGCCTCTCTCTTAGCCTCTCAGGGTTTCACTGCCTTTCTGCAGCTCTAGGCAATCCTGGGGTCTTCTCTTACATGGCAGGGTAAAATGGCAGGTCTTTCTCTGTGTGTTCCATTTATTTAAGATTCTAGCAAAAGGATTAATACCCACTCTGGGTCCCACAGTCTAATCAAAGGCCTTAACTGAAGTGATCTAAACAAAAGTGATCTAAGCAAAAGGACCTTTAACTGAAACTAACCAAAATGTCCACCATACAATAGGTTTACATGCATAGGAATGGGTTAGCTTAAGAACATAATTTTCTGGGGGCCACAAAAGACTCAAACTAGGACACTAAGCATATTAATATTGACATTAAGTGTAAATGTAATAAACACAGCAATTAAAACGCATTATTGTCATACTATATTAAAAACAAACACAAAGGAAGAGGATGTGGCTCAAGCAATTGAGCTCCCACCTACCACATGGGAGGTCCCGGGTTGGGTTCCTGATGCCTCCTGGAGAAGTCAAAGCAAGACAGTGAGCTGGTGCGATGAGCTGATGCAGCAAGATGATGCAACAAGGAGACACAAAGAGGAAACACAATGAGAGACACAACAAAGCAGGGAGCAGAGGTGGCTCAAGTGATTGAACGCCTCTCTCCCACATGGGAGGTCCCAGGTTCGGTTCCCGGTGCCTCCTAAAGAGAAGACAAGCAGACACCGAAAGTACACAGTGAATGGACATGGAGAACAGGCAGCGAGTGCAAACAATGAAGGGGGAATAAATAAATAAAATAAATCTTTAAAATACAAACACAAGAACCAACTGTATATTGTTTAAAGAGAACACCTAAAATATAAGAATACAGATGAGGTCAAAAGTCAAAAGATGCTACAGTGTGAACTGTGGTCTATGGTTGGTGGCAAGGCTCCAGGATGTGTAAGTTCATTGAGGGTGGTGGGCCACACTGTGGGAGATGTTTGTGTGGGATGTGGTGGGAGGTGTGGGAGGTGGGCAACATGGGAATCCCAGTGGGTTCCATGTAATATTTTGGGTAATCTAAGCACCTCTTAAAATATATGTATATATATATATATATATATATATATAACATCTTTGTAAGCAAATACACATATATGCATATATATTTATATATCATTTTGCAAATGTTTGTATGTATTGTGAGAATTTTGATTTTTACCCATAATAATAATAATAAATTAAAAAAAACACTAAAAAAAAAAAAAAGTCAAAAGATGGAAAAAATATTTTATGAATCACTAATCAAAGAAAACTGATATGGTTATTTATTAAAAGTCAGCATATGAAAAGCAGAGAAGAAAAAGTTGGTGGTAGGAGGGGGAAAGGGAAACAGTTTAAGTACTGTTTTTGAAGTAATCTGGGTCTCTTCTGAGGGTTGTGGGCAAAATGAGTGAATGGGCAAGTGCGTATAGAGCACATGCATAGAAAATAGTAGGAGATAACATTGGATTGGAAAAATAGGGCCAGATTAGAAAGTCTGCAAAGTACTTTCAATGGATATTATATGTCATAGATTTGATCACAATATTAATCAATGAAAAGCTGTTATATCTGTAGTTAGTGGAGTGAAAAATTGAATTTAAAATCTGTCATTATCAACAATTTAACAGCCTTTTGATTATTGGAGTACGTTTATTTCTTATCTAATATACGTCATAAAGTCTTAAAGGAAGCACCACATTTTCCTTAGGCAACTTCAAATATTGTCATGATATTTAAAATCTCTGGTTCTGGAGAATTTGCCTGGGTTCAAATTCTGCCTTATCATTCTTCATCCAGTTTTTCCTAGTTGTATGATCTTGGGAAGAGAGAGCTAAACCCTCTCTACCTCTGTTTCCTTATCTATAAGATGGGGATAATAGGAGAACATAGCTAATAGGATTGTCACAAAGATTAAATGAGTTTGGGAAGCGGCTGTGGCTCAACCAGTAGGGCTCCCGTTTACCATATGGGAGGCCCCGGGTTCGGCTCCCGGGGCCTCCTGGTGAAGGCAAGCCCGCCCGCATGGCATGGTTAGCTGACCCAGCGAGCACAAGCAGCAAGGGGGGG
>JAKSZT010036119.1:24794836-24994835 GCA_026826555.1 Tolypeutes matacus | reverse complement strand
GTAAACTATGAGAACAGTGATTGGCACATAATAATTGCTCAATAAATGTTTGTTATTGTTATTATAATTATGACTATTACATGGAATACTTTTTTGGTCTCAAAAGTAAATGCTGATTTTGTAAGTCTTAGGGCACCAAGTGAACAGTCTAAAACTGCCTCTTTTCTGGCTTTATTCTGTTCTTCTCAACTCTTGATTCCAAAGCAGGAGCTTACTAATATGTCATTAGGCCAGCCTTTCCTGCTTGAAATATATTTGCTGGAATCTGGCAAACAATGCAAGAGTCCTCCTTATGTGTGCCAGGCAGACTGGTAGGCACTGGGAATCTTCTCCAATACGACACAGGCTATACCTCTGAAAGAGCTCACACGCTGTGAACAAAGGATTTCCATACGGTGGAATATGGCAAATGGAGGAAGGGTGTATTCCAGCATGGGGGCCTGAAGAATGCACTTTAGAAGCAAAGAAGGGATATTTTCTGCCTAGGTAAGTAGAGGAAGGCTTCACAGCAGATTTTGAGCTGGAGGTTGGACAGAGAAGCAGGAGAGGATATTTTAGGCCTGAGGAAGAGCATGAGTTCAGGGGCAGAGTGGTGTGAAAACAAGACATGCTTGGGGAATGGCAAATTGTCTATTGTATGTCTGGTACATCAGATGTACAAGGTTGGGGGGAGAGAGTGTCATTCACAAAGGCTGGAGAAGTAGGTCAAATTTGGGTTGTGTCTTCTTTTCTAAGAAACTTGGAATTATTCTAAAAAGCAATTCTTTTATAGGAAACTTTCAAATAGTCACGTTTAAGGTACAGTTGGACTTACTAGTTTATGGATGAAATGCAATATGAGCATTCCTTCATTAGTCAGGTAAATACTGATAGGAATTTAGGGTTTAGAAATAGAATCATTCTTTCTTAAGTTGTATTATGGCCAACTAAATATAAACTCATACTTACTGAACTATTTTTAGAATATAGGGTTATGCAAGTTATGCCTATAATAACAGTGATAAAGATAAGTGCACAAGTAATAATAACATTTATTTAGCATTTAACATTTATTGACAGCTTTTATGTGCCAGGAACAGTTATAGAATATTTTAATTCCATTAGTATATTTAATTTTCACACCTCAGTGAGGTAGATACTATTATTATAGATATCAGAAAACATTTTATAAACAACTAAAAAAACTATACCAATGACAATGGTTGGTTATGTTGTTTTCTTTATATGACATTAGGCCTCATCTTTTTCTGGTTTTATGTTCTAGTCTGGAGAGAAATATACAGAGTCAAAGGGGAGAGAGATAGATCTCTCAGAAATTACCCCTAACTGATTCCAGTTTGAGTTTTTTTTTTTTCTTTTTAAAACTCATTTAGATAGAAAAAAAGACAATTCCATCATATCATATATCATGTTATATAATATAGAATATTCTTTCTTGCTGATTTTGCCTAGATTGAGGCAGGTGAGTCCTGAACTAGAGAGCCTGGAAGCTCCACTGATGGTGAGCCAGCTGGAATTTTGTCTTTCCTACCTGCCTGTCAAGTCAGACTCAAAGTAAGTTCTATAATATTTGTTGATCATTGTCCACTTAACTTACCACATTTGCATAAAATCAGACAGCAACTCAAGATATTATTAACCCTCCACTAAAGAACATATGCCTGGTTGTGGGCAAAAGAGAATGAGCATTTAAGAATCTCAATGTACTATCAGGAAAATGTCAATAGATAACCCATTAAGATTGAAATTAATTCTACAGAGAAATAATGGTAGAATAGTCAACTTAGAAATCTAAAAATTGAACTTAAATTCAGAAATAATAACAAAACCATTTAGAAGCAAGGATTTGTTAAAGTTCTTTTTAATCCATAGCAATTGTGAGTCTAAGATTTTCACAAAATGAGAGGAAAGAAATTATGTATAATTTCCCCATCTGAACTAGTCTCCTTTTGGCTGCTCCTTTCCAAATTTCTGCTTCTTAGTCTGTCGGCCAAATCCTGCATTGAATGTCACTTTTGAACAATGTGAATGGGAAAACCACAGAGCCCACTTCTTTAAAATTGTGTACCAACAAATCCAAAATAATCAGACGAAGCACAAGACAGATTAAGTTTTAGCTAAAGTGGAATTTAAGATATGCCACAAGTAATTGGTTCTCTGTCTAGGATAATTTGAGGACAAAAGCTCATTTTACTTCTTAAACATAATGGCAGGTCACTATTTTAACATTAATATAAAGCAAGAAGAGGGGACTTTTCTGACATAATTGACCTATTTTTTCTTTTTTTGCTGCCCCTGTTTTTACTGCCTCCATTTTAGTACCAACTGCTCTCTATTGCAATTCTTAGTTAATATGCCTGTCTCCACTATTAGATTATGAGTTACTTGAGAGTAGGAATGTTTTCTGATTTACCTTTACGAAAGTTATTCTCAATTCCTGCCAAAATGTCTGGTACATAGTAGGTGTTTTAGTTTGCTAAAGGCTGCCAAGACAATATACAAGAAATGGGTTGGCTTTTACAATGGGGATTTAGTAACATTTAGGTTTACAGTTCCGAGGCTGAGAAAATTGTCCAAATCAAGGCATCATCAGAAGCAGCTTTCTCTCCAAGCGGCAGCTGTAGGCCAAAAGGCACATGGCAGGGCTCAACGGCAGGGTCTGCGGGCCTCTGCCTTCTCCTCCAGACTCCATTTCTTTCAGCTTCTGGCTGCCTTCTGGCTTTCTTCTGTTCCTGTGGATTTCTCTTTTCCAGATTCTGTTGACTTCAGCTTCTGGCTTCCAGGGCTTCCTCTCTCAGATTCTAGGAGATTTTCTCTGTCTCTGTGGCCTCACCGATTCCAGTTTATAAAGGACTCCAGTGAGAGGATTAAGACCCAATCTGGCCTATGCCTTACTGAAGTAATCTAATCAAATGACCCTTAACTGAATATAATGTGATCAAAGGGTCACAATAGGTTCATGCCCACAGGAATTGACCAATTTAAGAACACAATTTTCTAGGGTTCACAAAAGACTCAAACTACTGCAGTAGGTAATCAGCCAATGCTTGTTGAATGTATGTATGAATTAATTAATTAATTTATGGTGAGAGCAATACATTAGTAGAAGTCCTGGATTCTAGTTTGATCTCTGCCATTAACTAAGCTACTTTGAACAGTTAATTTAATGTTTCCTCATCTATAAAAATGAGTTGAAATTTTCTTCCTGTAAATGTTTATTTCTAAAACAAGAGCTTCACAACATTGTATAAAATGTGCAGCATTTATTATGAACGAATTATTCAAGTTTTGGTATTTGACCACTGTGTGTTGGAAACCTGGTTATTGTATACCTTTTTTTCTTATATTGCCAAACATCTCAATTACACTCCATTCTGACTTATTTTGTCTCTTTTCCGCTGATGATAGGAAATCTGTAGAATCTACTGATTTGGGAGGAAACCAGTCATTGTATTGAGGATATTCAAAGTCAGAGAACTTTGCTCTAAAATGCTGGCTCCCAGGAGGTTGTTTTCTCCAAGCTTAATTTCCATGCCAGCCTAAAATAGCAACCTAGTCCTTCCTTTTAAGTGCATTATAATTCGACTACAATTTATGACAGTGAAGAGCAAAAATGGGAGAAGATAGGCCAAGTTGGATTTTCTAAGAAAATTTCAAACCACGGGTTGGCTATTGGGTAGCATCTACTTATTTTTAAGATCGTCTAGATCCCTACAGCTGTGCCGAGGTAACAATTACCCTAGAAATTTTCCATGCTTTTGAAAAGCTAACATAATTGCCTGTGTGGCAATTGCAAAACCATCCCTTGACGTGAACTTAAACCAGAGAAGGAAGTGTAGTTCTCAAAATTGTAGGCTCCTTTCCTCCCTCTGCAGAGATGGAAAGGCAAGGCCTGTTAGGGAAGAAAGGAGGAGAAGGAGCTTGTGTAATGAGTGGCAAAATCACTGAAGAGTTGATAAACAGTTGCACTGTACTGAGATAGCCACATCTGAGACTGGGGAAAAACAATCCCATAAACTGGATCATTCGCCCTCGTTTCAGCAGAGAAAAAGATTGTCCATTTTGTGTTTTGGCCTTTTATGTTCTGAAGATGGATGCCAAAATAGAAACAATGAGATGCTCATGGTAATTTCTTTCTTTCTTTGTCAGTTGAAAATCTACTACCCAGAAAGCAGGATTTTGAGTCCACTATAGGTGATTTTGTTCAGAACATATATTAGCTGTCCTTTCAGAATAATTTTTTTTTTCCCTCCTTAATTGTAAAAGATCAATGAAAGACTCAGAAACCATTTCAGAAGTCTCCTCTTTGTAGGATTGTTGGTGGTCTATGCTTCAAAATCCAAATGGAATTTTTCAAAATTTTATTAAACAAGGAATATGGAGGAGAAGGTATTGAGCTGTGATGAGAGTCTAGGTAGCAGATTTCAAAGCCAGCTACTTGATATTTCCTCAGTTTTGTAGCTTGAGAAAGAAAAGACTTGAAAGCCTTGTTCCCTGTGTGTGTGTATTTGTGTGTGTGAGAGAGAGAGAGAGAAAGAGAAACAGAGAGAGGATGTGTGTGTGAGAGAGAGAAAAAGTGTGTGTGTGTGTGTGTGTATTTGATTAGCCAAGAAATTAAGCAAATGAAAAAACAAAGTCCCCTTTCCCAGTAGTCCTAGATATTCCTCCTCCCATCCCACCCCCAGGCAATCCTGTGTGCAACCTTTGCTTTAGCCAGTTCAGGGCAGCTTGGCCTGTGTAAGACAATAGATATACAAGATAAGAACAGGGCAGTTGCTCTGAGGCCTTGGCGTTTATCAGGATTAACAGTTACACCAACAAATAAAACAGGGCAATAAGATTTTTCCATCACTGGCTTTTGCAGTTCCTGTGTGCCAGATGGCATTATATCTTTGGGGAAAAAAATGCTGCAAGTTATAATGTTGACCAGGCTCTGTTACTTCCACTTGATCACACTGTTTGGGGCTCTCTTTGATGTACAAAACACTCCTAAGATAATGAAATGCGTTGGCAGCTGGCTAATGGCTGGGAAAGTGCAAACCCTGCATTGAACCCACCCCAGCAGGCTATTCAATGGCAAGGTAATGTCAGGCCCTAGCTGGAGAAAAGGGGAAGAGGCTCGTTGCCAGGCAGGCCCGGGACTCTTGGGCAAGCGTCTGTGGAGGGCCTGGTATTTTCCTGCCTTCAATAGAAGGGGTCTGTGCCTGCAGCAAAGGAGAAATAAATCCATCAAGGCCAAGCTCAGGCTTATTTTGAGCTTGCTGATGGAATTTGCATAAGGGCCCTGTGCACACAGGTAAATAAAGACATCCAGAAATCACCCAAGTGGAGGTGAGCTGAGAACTGTTAGTGTCTCGTTTAAGTACAAAGGAGGTCCTCATCCTGATTAAAAAAAAAAAAAAAAAATCTTCTGGATTAAATTTGACTTTTCTGTTGCTGATCTTTTCAGTGGTCTGATTCTCTGAGAAAGCAGAGCATGCGTAATTGGACAGGGAGGTATTTTCGCACCCCCTTCTCCCTTGCTGCTCTAGGCCAACTCCTTGAATCACCCTCTAGTACCTCTGTCCTCTCCACTCCACCCTAATCCCAGCAGAATAGGGACTCCTTCCAAAAGTGCTTCCGCCAGAGCAGCCAGACTCCTCTCTTCTCAGCAGAAAGTCACTCCCTTTAAATTGCCTTTTCACTCTCCAGTTTGCGCTTATCTGTCTTGTTAGAATGTATGCTTGGGACAGAGATTCTGATTTTAGTCCAGAGGTCAGCACACTATGGTCTTTCAGCCAGATCCTGTCTACCACCTGTTTTTGTTGGGCCAATGGGCTAAGACGGATTTATATATTTTCAAATGAGTGGGGAAAAAAATCAAAAGAAGAATATTTTGTGACACATGAAAATTCTATGAAATTCAAATTTTAGAATTCATGAGCAAAGTTTTATAAGAACACTGCCACACCCAATCATTTATGGACTATCTCTGGCTAATTTTGTGCTACAAGAGCAGAAGTGAGGAGTTGGGACAGAGACTGTATGGCCAGCAAAGCCTAAAATGCTTACTAGCTGGCCCTTAAAGAAAAATATCACTCTCTCCCTCAGACTCTTGGTAGAGCCATGGAGTGGGTGCCTAGTGTGTCCTTATTTAAAGATTGACCATTTCTAAAGTCCAGGGGTAAGGGTTAGCTGGGTGAGAAGCTCTCCACAATTCCAGTATTTCTATCACCTTTGTTTGAAAAAAGTTGTCAGGTCTTCTGTTTGAGACACTTTCCTTCCTTTCTAGTTTCAAATGGAATTCATTTTTGAAGTCCTTTCTAAAGCTTCCTTTCTCTAGTCAGTTGCTCCACAGCCAGCTCCTAGGTTAGCCTTAAACACTTACTTTGGGTTTGAAATGTTCCCAGGGTGTCTGTTTAGACTGAGTTGAGAGGAAAGGGGAGGATCTGATGACAATACTTCATCCTGCAACATTTCCACTTTTCAGGTTCTTTATGTCAACCCGCAGTACTGAGTTCGCAGGTTGCTACTTTATCTGAAACAACAGAAATTTTCTGCCCATCTTACTACTTGTCTCCGAGTTTCTGCTCTGGGCAATGCCTTTATTGATTTGAACAATGTGCTTTTCCAAAAAGCCACTGACAAGGTTTTTGTTTTCTCCTCATCCTGTTTGTCAAGAGGGACCATGTGCGATGTCTACAACTTCCTTTCCAGAAAGTGCTAGAACCTTCTCTATGGACTCTGGCTTTGGCAATATTGTTGGTCACAGTTGTTTTGGATATACTAAACATGGGGTTCTTTTTCATTAAAAGTTAGCAGTGGTTGGTTCTGGATGGTAGATTATGGGTGACTGTTTCCCTGTGTGTGTGTTTCTATATTTCCTAAGAGGAACATGTATTCTTTTATATCAAAGAGAAAAAAAATGTTATAAAAAAGTTCTAAAAATAGTGGCAGAGTAATAATCTCATAGTTGCTGACGAGTGTCTGAATTCCTTCCTCCCTTCCATTTCTTATTGAAGAGAGGCCAGGCATGTACAGACAGTATTTATATCCATGAAACTAGATAGTTCAACTCTGTATATAGTGGCTCCATTAAAAAAAAAAATGTATGTGAGAGAGATGGAGGTTATCTGAAAGTGTATATGCATTTTATTTTATTTTATTTTTTTAACTGGGAGGTCGCAGGGATCAAACCCTGGTCCCTACATATGGTAGACGGATGCCGAACCTCTTGAGCCACATCCGTTTCCCAAGTATATGCATTTTAAAAACCTGGAATAATACTTATCAAATTGTCAACAGTAAGTAGATTTGGGTATTTTTACTTTATCCTAAACTGATTGGTTTGTTTTAATGTTTTATTGTGATTACATAGTACATGGATAATGATAAAAATATTTTAAAAATATCACAGCCATTCATTACATTCGCAATGATAAAAATATTTGAAAATAATTAAAAAACTCCAATCTTACAAATATTTTCCACAGACCCTTGAAATATCCATTGGCTTCACCTACGTCTGCTATTAATCAGCTTCTCACTCCTACCACCTCCCATAGCAAGAAACCCTGACTCTTAGACCAACAGCTCTCCTTCCATGGAACATTTGAAAAATTCTAAAATGTTATGGGTCATCTGAGATGGGTAAAGGGAGTCAAACTCCCTTTATGGCATCAGGTTTTTGTACTATGCATAGAAAGGCTTTTTCTACTCCATGATTATTTTTTAAAATGCTATTTTTTCTAATACTTTGTTACCAATTTTTATATATTTTGTATATTATAGTTATTAACCGTTATATGCTATAGTATTATTTATAGTTATATATAGCATTATCAATACTAGTCTACCTAGAATTTATTTGTGTATAAACTGTGAAGTAGGAATCAGATATAGGATGTTTTGATCCTACCGTTTGTTCTTTTTTCTTCCAGTAGGCTGTTATAGTACTGGTTATGAATAATAAGAAGGTCATGGGAGAATTGGAATCCCATTACCATAGACTAATCTTGGACAACAGGGCAGCCTGGAATTCTTGAGGGGAAATTGCTGTCACTTTTGCCTATGATTCTTTTTTTTTTTCACATTCAAAATAAGTATTATTGCTTGCCATCAGCACAAATTAAAGCTAAGTTAAAAGTGCACATGGTAAAATTTGTTATTAACTAATTGTATCCAGAAGAATAAAATCTTGACAAATTTAAATCTGTAAATTTGACTTGGAAAACATTTCACTTGATAAAAATGATGGTTATGGAAGAAAACTAAGAGTGGCAGAAGCTTTAACTGATAACATTTGGAAAGGATGAAAAATTTGCTGTAAAACATTCTAAGACTTACATGAGAAAATCTTGGTCTCAATGAAAATAATTTCAGCAAGATAAAAAAATGGAAATGTCAATAATTAGAAATGTTTTAATTATGCTGTATAGCGAATTGATCAAGGAAAATTAAATTGATTTTTTTCTCTGAAAGTATATTCCGAAATGAAAATTCATCAGTGTGGATAAAATTACGATTTAAAAAAATGTTTGTACTGATAAACACAGAGCAAAAAATGTTCTCGGGGCCAAATCAATGGAGTCTAAATGTTCCTTTCCTGTGGAGGTCATACTTTATTTTTCTAAGAGGACTGCTCATTATCCTGACACCATTTATGTAGGCGTTAATCAATCCTTTCTCAACTGGTTTGAAATGAACTCTTTTCATTTACTAAATTCCTATACTTGGGGTTCTGTCTGGAGTCTTTCATTTCATTGATCTGCTTGCCTAATCTGCACTGTTTTTAATTATTGTACACTTAATGTTGATAACGAGTTGAGTAAGAGCCCTCATTAGAATTCTTTTTCAACAGTTTCTTGGCTGGTCTCTCACATTTACTCTTCCAAGGTGACTCTGGCATCAGCTAGTTAAATAGGTCAGCTTTTTAATTACTCATCAACAAGCTGCATTATGTAGACATTTTAACATCCTGGCTTGATCATATATACATGTATTCCCTATGTTTGGTTTTTAGCTTTTGAATTGATCAAATTTATTTATTTTTAGTTTTGGTTTCATAACCTATACTTGTTTCAAACGCTTTGTGGTTCATTCTTTTTGAAGACAATTTTAGTTAATACATTGTATTTTAGTTATTATCTATTTCCAAAACGATTAGGCCTGCGAGTACTGGCAACTGCGCGGCTCCAATATGAGATATTTTTGACACCACTTTGGAAGTAAAAATGGCAGAGAAGCCTTCTCCCCCCCCCCCCCGAAGAAAGTCAATATTTATTCTGGGTGTTGATGGAGGGCCAAGATGTTTAAGTGTCCTTGCTTATGGGATTTCCCTATGTCTTCTTTTTCTTTTCCAAACAATAGGAATCTATTATTTATCCTGTCCTTTGCTGTGTCCTCTAAATTCTTGTATGAAATTCACAAGGAGGTTTTAAAGTCTTCTTTCCCCTTTGATGATAGTTGGTGATTTGAATTTGCATTCTAATGTGTCTCCTAAGTAGAGAGCCTTAACCTTCACAATGCTGTACTTTGTGAATTTGATATAAGATAATGGCCAAGTCTTTGAACTTCTGTTTAGCTTATATATCGCTAGTTTATGGCTTATTTATGGGTTAACCATGTGACCTTTGAGTACCTGTGGGTTTTTTGTTTTGTTTTGTTTCGTTTTTTTTTTTCAAACTACCTTTCATATTCACGAAAACAAAAATTTGGTCTAATTTTTAAATTCTATCCTCAGTGTATAAAAATATGACTGGCCTATATGTATTTTGTTTCCAAAATCAACTTGAAAGCATGCCAGGTTATTAGAATTGGCTATTTATCTGCCCCAGATGCTGTTATAGCATATCTGAAACAGACTGACATCCCCAAAGCTTCTCTGACCCTTCTGATTGGCGTCCTCCTCCTCCTCCTAACATTCAGATTCAAATCTTTTAAGTCATCTATGAACTTGCTCTTTTTCTCTTCCCCTCTTTCCTATATCCAATTAGCACCAAATTTGCTGATTTTACTTCTCAATGTCTCCACATCAATTCTGCTCTTTCAGTTCCCACTGCCCTAGTTCAGGATCTTGCCCCCTCTTGCTTGGCTACTAGCATTTCCTCCTAATTATTAGCCCTTCCTTCAGAGGCTCTCTTCTCTCCCCCGCCTCATCAAAGTCCATTTTAACACTGCTTCCAGAACAATCATCCTTACACTGGTCTGACCTGTCACTATGTGCCTAGAGAACACAGTTCAAACTCCCTATTCCACAGTGGGAATAGCCCCTACTATTACTTCCATTGTAATCTGTATCCTGGATATGCATGTTATTCCTCAGCCAGGGTAGTGTACTACCACTCCCTGGACACAGGCCACAATCTCTTTGCTGCTGATCTTTGTTCCATCTCTCTGGCTCCCTAGGTTCCAACCACACAGGCCTCCTGTCAATTGATCTAACCCCATGACCTCTCCCACCACAGGGGCTTTGCCAACAGTGCCCCTCCCCCTTCCAGTCCCCAGCTTGCCTCCCAACTGCACTTGGCAGGATAATTGTCACTCATTCTCCAGATCTCACTCCAAAATCACTTGCTCAGGGAAATCATCTATGATGGGTCACTCCCAGTTTCCTACCTCATACCAGATCACATTAAACACTGGCTTAGCCCTGGTAACAAAAGGTGCACAGCTCTTAATTATTCACCTATTTGTGGGATTATTTGCTTAAGAACTCTCTCCCCCCACTTTACTCAAAGCTCTGGGAGTGAAGAGATCTGGACTGTTTTGTTCACTATCCTATTCTTTGTACTTTGCACAGGAGAATATATTAAATGCATAATGAATAAGGCAATCAGTGACTATAAAAGTCTTGGCCACATCCCTTTCAGAAACTACCCAAGATCTCCCATTCTGAATCTCTCTCTCTCTTTCCTCAAATTCCAAAACACTTACCTCTTCTCTAGTAGGCGGTCGCTCCTGAAGAGGGGGTATCTGTTTTATCCACCCTCCTCACCCCGCCCACCTTTGGAAGGCTTCTCCGTTAATGATGAGCACTAACATAGAGCCTTGTTCTTAGGAGTGACTTATAAAGGTTTACAAAATTTGAAATGTTAGATAAATTTGAAATGTTCAGAGTATCATATCATGCTTATAATGAAACCAAAGTGTTGGTGGAAGGCTCTGCATTCTGGGCCTCTAGGTTCTTGGCTAGGTCACTGTGGCAGCTTGATGTAATTATGAATTCCAAAAATATAATTGAATCATGTTTGTAAACTGATCTGTTAGTCTGGGCATGATTAGGTTAAGATTAGGGCATTGAGCCCCACCTCTTGGTGGGTGGGGAGTTGAATATAAAAGGCAAGGCAAAGGACAGTTGAAGCAGTCTTATGAGAAGCAGTTTTGATGTTGGAAAGAAGGCCCCAGGAGAAGAGAAGCAAGCCGTTAGCCTGATCATCTACAGCTCACCTTGTGGAGGAAACAGGAGCTAAGCCCGGAGAGAAACGCAGCCCCGGGAAGAGAGGAACCCCAGAAGCCTGAACCTTGCCAAACGCCGGCAGCTGTCTTGCTCTAACACGTGGCAATGGACTGTGGTGAGAGAAGAAACTTAAAGCTTTATGGCCTGGTATCTGTGGACTTCTACCTCAAATAAATACCCTTTATAAAGACCAACCCATTTTTGGTATTTTACATTAGCACCCCTTTGGCTGACTAATACAGTCACATAAAAGAATTTAAGGACACACCATAGGGTAGGTAAAGAAGTAGAGAGTATTAAGAAACAAGAAGAGTGCACAGTCCTAGACAGGGGCTCCTGTGAGTGTGCTGTAGGTGAGACAGGAGCATGAGGGTCCCAGGTTAGGCCTTCTGAAACCTTTATTGCTCCCCCTTCCTAATGTTGGGGATGGGCCCCAGCTGTTTGCTGTTCTGATTGGTTCCTTGCCTGTTAGCTCTCAGGGCCCAATGAGGAAGTCTGTTTGGGGTTATCCGGGGCTTATTCCTGACCCTGGAAAGAGATCCAAATGGGACTTCATAGCCAGAGTCTCCTGGGATCTTTCTGGCAGCCTTCTCCTCAGGAGGTTTCCACGCAGGGTCTCATGGCCATGTGGTCTGTTGGCCATGTTGTCTGCTGTGTCCTAACCGCTTTCCCTCTTTCACTATACTAACATGTCTCAAAAGTTTGTGTCAGAAGCCCATCAGAACCAGTGCTCTCAGATTATATCTTAATCTCGGGCAGTCAATTCACAGATGTGTAAAGATATTAATGAGGGAGACTAGGAGTGAATGTGTGATGAGGTCAGTGGGAATCCACACCATGCCCAAGTAGTGGTGGGGTAATAATATCATCTTCTTACATTCTTATTTGGTTTTCTTTTGCAAGTATAATGTGATAATCTTGTTAATAAATTCTAGTGGATAATGATTATCAGGAAATGGTAGGAAATAATGAATAACTAATCTATGTTTATCCTTGTCAACTGGAGCTGGGGATATAAACCCTTTAGGAAAAAAAATTAGCTTTTGTCTTTTTAAATCTGCTGTCACAAAGGAAAGGCTATAGGTTCATAGCTTTTAATTCTACTTACAACAAAACGAGTTGTCTTTCAGCTTGGTTTTTGCCAAGGATTTCATTTGAACTAAAAGATGGCATATTTCAAAAAGCGATACAGCACCATTAAGTTTGGACTGCTGCAGAGGGTTTGGAGAATTTCCTGGGGCTTATGTGTTAATTTGAAGCCACAGGAAAGAACATGGGAAAGGACAGGAAAAGCTGTGGTTATTCTCTGTCCTGGAGTGGCCGAAGAGGTTGATATTAATGGAATCTTGTAGGGCTGTATTCTGAGTATTTTCTTATCTTAACCATTGGAAAGATGCTGAGGGCAGGTTTTAATAACATAAAAGACACTCATTTTTTTTTCTTGCTCTTGAAGAATGTGAGAAAACTCTTGAGAGATCATTTTTATGAAAGGCAGAAAAAGTGTTACACTGATCTCAATGGGTGTTCAGAGATGCAAATTACTTAATTTTGACAACATAGCACCTAGTGTATTGCTTAATTGTTTCTTTGAAAAGGAAGGGACTTCTTGAAGGGAGGGGCATGCTTCTCCTCTGCCTAAAAGGAAGAGCAATGGAAGGAAGAAGTGAAATTCGGTGCTCTAGAGGATAAAGCTAAGGTCAGTGGGATTTTAGGTACGCTCTCAGTGGGTACTCAGGATATATATATCAGAAAGAAAAATAATGAGATCATTTTCAGATTCTGGGGTTTGGTAAGTTGCTCATGTTTGCTATTGTGGTCATTCCCTGTTCTTGTAGTGACTACCAACAAAATGCTTAAAATGAAAATCCTTTGGGGACAGTGTTCTAGATATGGTAAATTAACTCATTCACTCAACCAATTTTTATGGAGTGCTTATTATATGCCAGTGACTGTTCCAGATACCACTGGGAATATAGCTGTGAACAAAGCAGACAAAGATCTGTGCCTCAATTGGGCTGATATTCTATTGGTGAGATAAACAATGAAGAAAGTAAATAGAGTTCAGATGCTGATTAGTGCTATGGAGGGAAAAAGAAAAAACAGAGGAGGATAGAAAATTTTGAAGGTGAGTGTTGCAATTTTAAATATGGTGGTCAAGAAATGCTTTATTGAGAAGGTGACATTTGAGACATTAAAGACACCTTACTTAAGGCATCTTTAAGTAAAGATCTGAAGGGAAAGGAAGAGTGCTAACCAAGTGATTATCTGGAGGAAGCGTGTTACAGGAAGAGCAATAACAAGTTCAAAGGTGAATTCTGAGACAAGGTTTAAAAAGGTAACAGAGCTTCTGCCTCTCTCTCTCAACATGTGACTTTGCACCCTGAGTCATCGTATAAGTAGACTGGCCACCCTGAAGCTGCCATGCTGGAGAGACCACATATAGATAGAGGTGGCCAGGGAGCCCTAACTGTTCCAGCCCCAGCTCTTTTAGTTTGCCCAGTCCAGGTGCCAGATATGGGAGTGAGCCCTCAGCTTTTGAGTTACCTTATCTGATGCCAAGTGGAACAGAAACAAGATGACTTCCTTGAGCTCTGCCCAGAATGCAGATTTATGAGCAAAACAAATGTTGTTGTTTTAAGCTACTAAGTTTTTGACGTGGTTTATTTTGTAGCTTTAGATAATTGGAGCAGAGGAGTTAAGGGTGACTTCAAGATTTTTTGCATAAGGAACTGGAAAGATAGACTTGCCATTTATTGATTTGGGAAAGACTGTGGTTAGAGCAGGTTTTGGTGAAAACATCTAGGGTTTGGTTTTGCAAATACAAAGTTTGAAATATCTGTTAGTCATCCAAGTTGAGTTGTTTAGTAGGCTGTTGGATATTTGATTTTGGAGTTTAAAATAGAACTCATAAGTGTGTAGATAGTAACTTAAAATTATGAGTCTAGATGAGACCACTAAGGGAATGAGTGTAGATGAAGAAGAAAAAAATTCAATGACTGAGTACTGGGAATTCTTCAAGTTAAGAGGTCAGGGAGATGAAGACGACAACAAAGGTGACTGGCACTGGGTAACCAGTGAAGTAAAACAAAGTCAGAAAATTGTGGCTGGAAGCCAAGTGAAGCAACTATTTCAAGGAGAAAGTTGCTTTAACTGCTGCTGACAGGTCAAGTAAGATGAAGTCTGAGAACTGACCATTTGAGTCAGTGATGTGGAAGATATTAGTGACCTTGACAAGAGCAAATTTGGTGAAGTGGTGGGGACAAATGCATGACTGTTGCGGAAGGAGGAATTAGAGACAGCAGGTACAGACAACTCTTTCAAGGTGTTTTGCTTTAAAGGGAAGCAGAGAGATGGGGTGGAAGGTGAAAGAGGAAGTGAAGCCAAGAGGGTTTTTTTTTTTTTTAATAGGAGAAATAACAGCATGCTTGAATGTTATTCAATAGAGAGAAAATTGAAGCTGCAGGAAGAGAGGGCCCTGTTGATAGAGAAATATCTTTGAGTAGATAAGTTGTGATAGACTCTAGAGCACCAGTAGAGGAGCTGATCTTGGATAGACGTGAGGACAGTTCATCTTTATTAAGAAGGGAATACAATATAATATATAGGCAGAGACTCATGGGTTGAATGATGTGATAATTGGAGCTGATGGTAGTGCTTTTCTGATTGTTTTAAAGTTTTCATTGAAAGAGGGGACAGGATCATAAACTGAGAATGAGGATGGTTAGGAATATATAGAAGTTTGAAAAGAGAAGAAAAAGTATAGGTTTTTTTTTGTTGTTGTTGTTGTCTTTTTTTTCAGCTTAACAACAGGAATTTATTGGCTCACTAGTTGTTTTTATTCCCCCACCCCAAGATGACTCCCTTATCTGTCTGCTTGTTGTCTGCTCATCTTCTTTTAGGAGGCACCAGGAACCAAACCTGGGACCTTCCATGTGAGAAGTGAATGCCCACCCGCTTGAGCCACTTCCACTCCCTGCTAGTTGCATTGTCTGCTGGTTGTGTCATCTGCTGGTTGAGTTGTCTGCTGGTTGTGGCGTCTGCTCCTCTTTTTTACCAGGCACTGGGAACCAAATATAGGACCTCCCATGTGGGAGGTAGGTGCCCAATTGCTTGAGCTACATCTGCTCCTTTGGCTCACTATTTTGAGGCTAGAAGTAGTCCAAAACTAAGATATTCGCAAGGCTTGCTTTCTCCCAGAGTCTAGCTTTCAGGTGCTGGCTGCTGGAAATCTTTGAGATTTCTTTTTTATTTTGTTTTATTTTATTTTATTTTAGAAGTTGTGAGTTAACAAAACAACCATATAGGATTCCCATACATTGCACTACCACCAATACCTTACATTGTTGTGACACATTTTCCATAGCTTATATTTGGTGTATTTTTCCCACAAACCATTCTATTATTAACACCATGTATTAGTCTTGTATATTTGTTATAGTTCATGAGAGAATGGTTATCATATTTGTACTGTTAACCACAGTCCACCATTCATCACGGAATTCACTGTGTTACACAGTCCCCTACCTTGCACATTCCAACTGCTGGATAACATTAAGTGCTTTTATGAGTTTCATGGTTATGAAATTATAAAATAAGAATGAATCTTTTTGTTTTTTCTACCATGTTCATCTGCTTGCATGTATTCAGGCTTACAGAAGACAGAGAATTGGATTTAACTACATTTGAGGTTTTCCACGCAAGTAGGGCAAAGCAAGAGAGAAGCTAGGGAGATTAGGTTTTATACAAGCATATGATTATTATGACTGACCATGAAATTTAAACTGGGTGTGGAGAAGAGTGAGGAAATGAGGTGAGTGAGAGACAGTGAAAAGGGGATAAGATCATTGGATTTTAAATTCCCATGTGGTATAGGAGTGTTGGAGTTGGGGTATCAGAGAAATAAGCTGGAAAGAAAAATGGCTTGGCTTGCTAGTCATTTCTAAAACCTCAATATAGAGTCTGTCTCTTCAGCTTTCCAACAATTCTTTAAGCCTCTAAATAAACTGTAACAAATCTCCTGCTTCAGCATTTAGAGTGATTCCATTCTCTGCTACTGAGCCCTGACCAATATAATAGCAAGGATGGAGGTTCTTGGTGATTTATATTCCATTTAGCTGTCTTGAGGAAGAACATGGAAGACGAGAATTAGGTATATCAGTACTAAAGAGGACAGTGAATGAGGAGTGAGCACCTGCTGAAGGAAGAACAGGAGATCAAGGAGAGACAGCCTGTGTCTAAGAAGTTGCCCTCTTAACCCCATGGAAAAGCTGTTAGGCTCCCTCACAAAGCTAAGAGAAAGAATGAAGATAAAGCTTATTGAATTCTAGTTACAAATTTGCAAAATATGAACACTCCTATATGCATAAGCATTTCAGCCTTGACATGAATATTAAATAATATTTAAAGTATCTGCCACAGTGGATTACACAAAGTAAGCATATAATCATAGTCCCTGTTCTTACTATATTTACAATATTAGTACAGGTATATATGTAAGTGTGAAATGATGTGACAGCATGTGGGTGGAAAGGAAACTTTGATATGGAAATCAGGCCTGTAAGGCTCCTAGTCACTCAATTAGTTCATTTCCCCTTTATTCCCTCTCAATAGATCCTTCTCCCTGACTATTCACTCAAACTGGTTGATGCCTTGTGCCTATTCAGTGTTATTCCCTCTATTTGGAATGCCATTCCCCCACTTAACCCTTTGGCTAAATCTTTATTATTGCCTCTGTTAAGTAAGCCTTACCTCCCAGTCTAATGCAGATCCCCTTCTCCTGAACTATGCCATTATGTGTTGCCTTTATCAAAGCTTTTCATCACACTGAGCTTTTTTTTTTTTTTTTTTTTAATTCCTCATCCCCTCCCCAAGATGGCTCCCTCATCTGTCTGGTTGTTGTCTGTTCATCTTCTTTAGGAGGTACCAGGAACTAAACCCAGGACATCCCATTTGGGAGGTGAGCACGCAATAGCTTGACCCACTTCTGCTTTCTGCTGGTTGCATCGTCTGCTGGTTGCAGCATCTGCTGGTTGTGTTGTCTGCTGGTTGTGGTGTCTGCTGCGTCTGCTGGTTGCTACATCTGCGGCGTCTGCTGATTGCGACGTCTACTGATTTTGGCGCCTGCTAGTTGTGGTGTCTTGCTGGTTGCAGAGTCTGCTGGTTGCGGTGTCTGCTCATTGTGGTATCTGCTCATTGCAGTGTCTTGCTAGCTGTGGCATCTGCTCATTGTGGCATCTGCTCATTTTTTTTTTGGAGGCACTGGGAACTGAACCTGGGACCTCCCATGTGGGAGGTGGATGCCCAATTGCTTGAGCCACATCCATTCCCCACATTGAGCTTTAATGATTAATTAATTTTCATACATTATTTGATTTCATATTCCCAGCATATTATAGTGACCAGACCATGGAAAATATTCAATATTTATGTTTTTGAGTAGATGAAATATATGGTGTAATTCTGTTAGAGAATATTTCATCAAAACAGGTAGAGGAATAGTTAGACCTGATAAGAGTTTGGTGAAGGGAAATGTAAAAAGTGATATTACAAAATGGAGATTCTTGACTGTTAATTTCAGGTCAAGAGAGGGAGGATAACCCCTTTAATTTATAGATGAAGAAACTTAACCAAGAAATATATGTAACTTATCCAAGGAATTTATCTAAGGCAGTCATGGTATGGAGGCTGGAAAAATGGAATAACAATTTAATTACTCTATAGGAAGATCTTGTGAATACTTAGATGAAGACCCATGTGAGTGTGGCAAGCTGGTGCCCCAGACATTAGGTTTCCTCCCAATGTCCAGTAGAGTAGAAGGAAGGTTGTAGATCACATGCTTACCTGTGTTTAATTCCAAGAAGATTTATGTTACTTTTCTTAATAATTTTTGACATTTATATTTAATATAATAGTATGTTTCTTGGTGTGTGGTGTATGTGTGTGCATGTGTGTGTGTGTGTACTTAACAACTATGGGCCTTCAGGGAGAAGTGAACCTGTGATGTTCATGAATGGCTCTCTTATTTCTTTAACAAATATTTATTGAGCATTTTCTATGAGCTAGACATTGTGGGAGCCATTGAATCTTTTTTGGAGAATTGTATTAGCCATAAGATTCCTTGTGAATGGATTAAATATTTACAAATAGCAATGCTAATTTATGTACAATCCTCTTTTGTTAAAACATGAATCATGACTAATATTGAATTAAATCTTGAAATCTTAAGTTATGTTAATTTCAAATATGTGAAATTTCTTCTCTAAAACTTAACATGAATATAATCTCTTACGGCTTTAACAACAACAATAAAAACCCTATAAAATAACAACTCTGCTCCTCAAAATGAAACAAAAAACAAACAAAAATCTTTGTTATGGTATATATTGCAGAATCTCCTACTAAAGGTTTCATATTGAAACATATTGCAGCTTTAACTGAACTATCATATTTTATTGCTTGCTATATCAGATAAGACTGTTTTGTTAGCAAGTAACAGAAAACCCAACAAGATTAATTAGGGAAAAAGGGAATTTATTGGCCCAACATACCTGAAAGCTTAAAGGCTCAGGCTAGCTTCAGGGATGGCTTGATAAAGGGATTCAAACAACACATTCTCTTCTCTGCTCCCCGGTATATGTTGGTTTGTTTTGTTCTTACACAGGTTGAGCTTTCATGGCCATATGATAGCCATAGCATCTCCCATTCTTAAATCCTTATACTTCAACTCTGTGGAAAGAGGAAAGTCTGAGCATTACCAACAAAATTCTCATTTTGATTCTTTTGTTCTGATTGAGTCATGTGTCCATTTCTGAATCAATTACATTGTTAGAGCAATGCAGTATGCTGATTGATTTATGCTTGTCACTTGCTCCACTGGAATGATATATACTGAGAGAGTACGTATGTGTCTGTTGAGAGGGGATTCCCTGAGGAAAACTGGGGTACCAAGAGAAGGGTAAATGGAGTTTGGATAGCAAAAACAACAAAAGTCCATTATACAAGGTCTTGGTTAGATCTATCACAAAGTTGCTGGGAAAAGTCATTTCATCTCTCTTGAATCCAGTTTTTCTTTCTCTAAAATGAGAAAGTTGGGTTCATGACCTGGAGGATCACATCCTAATTTACCCTCAATGACTAAGTATAGATTTTAAAGTCTTAAATTATTTTTTTTCAGAATTACAGATACAGCTTGTTGAAAGTAAAAATTGGAGTATTTGGCCTTTATTTTGACTGGTGATATTTGGCATGAAGGCTAGCACATACTTTTAAATGTTGGCCTGAAAACCCAAACATCTTAAAAAAATGTGATCAATCCCAGAGGCCTATGTACTTTAATTTATAATTTTCTGTACTTGATAAACTATAGGAAGAAAGGGCAAAGAAAGGGTATGTATCAAGATGCTCTGCTGGATTTATGTCCAGAATGGAGTGAGGGGACTCAATTGAAAGGGCAGCTCAAGAAGCATATTTAGCACAACTTTCTATATTTGAACCTGAGAGTAGAAAGCCCAGATGCCTTCCTTATACACCCTTTTGTATGGACCTCTGTGACCTTATAATAAAGTGAAGATAAGAATTCCTGAAGTTAGAAAGCCCTTGGATTCATTTATCTGATTTTGAGGATTGCATGAACCCTCCTCACTGGTGGATGCGAGGGTGAATGGTTGAAAGAAATGACCGCTCTTGCAGCTCTTGAGCCATAGACCCTCCTAACAACTGATACTTCCAATAATGGCAAGGGGGCTCCATAAATGTTCTCCCTGTGTTAATATAAGAGCTTAGCATTTTATATTAAATTTGTAAATGCATGTGTCTGAGACTTGGCACTGCATTAGAGAGACAAGTATCTCCTTCAAGCTTTCTGCATTTTTTTCAGCCAGCACCTAAAAAATATGTCAGGAACAGTACACTTAGGTACCCAAGGCCTGCCTCTGTGAAAACTCTCTTGGGCTTCTTGCTCTTTCAGTCCATTGCACAAAGACCACATTACACCCAGTTTATCTTTAATCTTCTATGGTAGATTCAGGGATTTATTTACTCTTGGCTTCCTTATCTTGGCTTCCTTGTCCAAATCAACATGACTCCTTAGCCAGTCTCAGGAAGTCTTTAGGGCCCCAAAGATGACCACTTGTTTTTATCTAAGCAGTCTTTGCTTTAATTTGGAGGATAATATCAACTCAGAAGGTACTGGGGTCCTGAAATTCCCACCCCTACCCATCCAAAATATTCTCCTTATCATGAATTTTACAGTGTTGTTTCATCAGAATTATATTTCTCTCTGAATTTTTTTCCTAAAACAAATGTACATAATAATCTTTGACAACATACTGTGATTTCTTATTGTTCTCCATACTCTGAGTGTTATAGGCTACTGGCCAGTATGAGCTGCTCCAGAGCCATATTATACAAGTTGAGCCAAGAAGAACTATTTTGCATTTTCTGGGTTGTGTGTGTTGTTTCTTTCACCACGGTCTCTCTTTCTGCCGTTTATTTCTGTTCTTTTGATGGTGGACAAAAAAGTAATGCAGTAGACTTGCTGCAAAGAGAGAATGAGATTTATGATAGATATTAAAATGTAAGTTTTAAGGAATTTTGAGGTGCCTTCATGTGGAAGTTCTTTGACATTGTAAAGGGCATTGTACACATACCCACGGAATGTGTGGACTGACATTCGGCTCATGAAAGAGAGAAAAAGGAACCATGGCGGCCAGGCATGACCTCTGGGGCTCTGAGGAGCACTTGCCAATGCTTTTCCGTAAGTCCTGTGCAGTATCAAATTGTTTAGAGCCGCTCAGTTGGCAAGCACTTTCCTGGACCTGCCACTATACTTGCGTCTCTTTTCCCCAACAAGATTAGGGAAGGAAAGTGGAGAGAAATACTTCCCACTCTGAGTTTCTAAAAGGCCTTCCTAGGAGATAATTCCCCTCCCTTGTCAGAGTTGGGCAGTATCCAGGCCAGCCTCATCCAAGAGGACCGCTCAATAACAGCTGAAGCTATGTTTACCACTACAGCTACTGCAGCAGCAAGAGTCCAGTCCCCTGCTGCTACCATCCCTGCCCCTTGCTGGCTGGACAAGGAGAAGAGCTGTGTGTACAGTTAGCGGCTTTAGCTAGTAATTATGGTAATGGCCACCATACTACAGTGGTGTTTGTGCTTAGGAAGAAGACTGAAGGAAGAGTTAGAGCAAAGGGGCACACACATGCTTCTCTTAAGGCAAGCTCCTGGAGGCAAGCCCATGACACTTTTGCTTATATCTCATAGTCTAGAAGTAAATCATGTGGCTACACATAGCTGCATGGAAGTCTGGAAAATGCAGAATCTGTCCTGCATAGCCAAAAAGTTTAGTCAAAAACCAGGGTCTCCATCAGCATGGACAAAATGGAGAATGGATATTGGGGTATGAGGTAAGAGTTCATTGTCCAAAACTGAGCTCCCAAGGTTTAAATCCTAGCCCCCATCATGCCAGGGAGAGGCAGGCACTCCCCCAGCTAGGAACACAGGTGTAGCCAACCCCACAGCTACTTTGCTATGTCATGCAGCTGTAGCTGCAAGGCTTGGACCCCAGCTCCAACGTTTAGTGAAGAGAATGGAATCTTCCCTCCCTCAAGTCACAAAAGCTGAGCTGACAGCACAGGCCTGGAGTCCAGGTCCTCTATCTCATATTGCTGTTTTCATGCATATTAAAAGCCCTGCAGCCCAAAGTTTGGAATCTCTCTCCCAAAATGGAAATGTCCTTTCAGTTTGTTCTGTGCTGCCGCATATATATGATGAGCAAGAGTCCCACTTACCTGCTACTACCACTACTCCTGAGTTCTTCCCCTATTAGTGCTGCATGTTTACTCTTTGGCCATTTACCCTTGTTTATAGGACATGGGACACCCAGCAGTCTTTGCCACACTAAGCATGAGATTATTTCGGTTCCTCTGACCTTCTGTTTTCTATGTTTCTACGGCTCTTCCAGCTTCACTCTGCACAACATATACTCTCTTGTGTAGTGTAATGCTTCAATTAGTTACACACCAGTCTTGCTAGCCTGAGGCCAGGCTCTCTCTCCATTTCAATCCTTTAGGTGGCAATTTTTTCCTCTTTTCCAGTTTATTTTGGGTCATGTGATTATACTACTGTTATAGCAGTAAAATGTAATATAACAACCACAATTAGGGGAAATATCGTTAAGATTCTTATGCCTTAGAAGCAGGGTGGTCAGTTCACTCCCATCACGCCTCCCCATCCTTATGTAGCTTTGACATAGCAATCAAGGAATACGTAATGTTTAAATCCAGCCACACAAGAGAAAACGACTTGCTGATTGTGCATTTGAACATGGCAGTATAAAACAAAAGTATTTAACTTTGTTTTTTGACATGAAAGGAGTAAACTTTGCTTTTTAAGTGTTTATTTTGCTGTCTAAATGAAAGCTTTTTATATTACAGAAGTTTCTGTGTATACCTCAGCAGGAAACAAAAAGGCACTTGAGAAATTGCAATATGTAACTAGGGAAATGGAAAAGAGTTACAATTAGCAAATAAAGTGTTTTTCTCTGACCCATTTTTCTGTATGTTTCATTGATTTGGAAACACTGAATTCCTCTTATTACCATAAAACCTCATCCACAAGAAGAGTATAACACAATGGTTTTTTTGTTTGTTTGTTTAGGAGGTACCAGGGATTGAACATGAGAAGCAGGCGCTCAACCACGGAGCAGCATCTTCTCTCCAAAGAGAGTTTTTTTTTTTCGCTTGTTTGTTTGGTTTTGTTTTTTATGGAGGTACCGGAGATTGAACCCAGGGCCTCGTACATGGGAAGCAGGTGCTCAACCACTTGAGCTACATATGCTCCCCCACAATAATGTTAAACAGTGATGGAGAACAATATTACAACCAAAAAAGAAATATCTCTTGCAATAATACAGGGAATCCTCAGAAATTTTGTACTTGTTGCCTACAAGGGCATTGTCTATCGAGCTAGATCATGTGTGAAAACCCACCTTTGATGGGAAAGTAAATACTGTTCCAAAGCAAGCCACACTCATCTCAGTCCACCTTGCTGCTTTTCTTACAAATGAAAAGAAACACAGATGTCTTATTACCTAGCTAGAAGTACCAAGTCAGAATGTAGATATTGTATTGCCTTAGATTTTGATGTATTTAATAAAATATTTTCTAATGGGATGTCTGATTCTGGGACTTTATTCTTCTGTAACAAACAACATAAAAATCAGATGTATAACTAGGACTTTCAAAGTGATCTATTTTTTTTTTTTTTAAAGATTTTATTTATTTATTCATTTATCCCCCCCTTGCTGCTTGTGCTCGCTGGGTCAGCTAACCACGCCGTGCGGGCGGGCCCGCCTTCACCAGGAGGCCCCGGGAACCGAACCCGGGGCCTCCCATATGGTAAACGGGAGCTCTACTGATTGAGCCACAGCCGCTTCCCTAAAGTGACCTAGATGTCATTTAAACCCATTTCTTCAAATTTATGAGGAAAAAATAGTGTATCTTGGGTACTTTCTTTAGCTTCATTCTTACTTGCTTTCTCCTTTAGTCAGTTCTGTTTTTGTTTTCTATGTGAGCTAAATTGGACTTATGGCCTCTAATTTTAGTATCAAGCCTCTCACCTCTCCCTCCCAACTCACTCAATGCACACTTTATTCCTTCTCAAGTTCTGTGGAATTCAGTGCAGCAGTCCCTACAGTCTGACCCAGGCTTTCCATTCCAGTGGTATCTCCTATTCCTCCCCTGCCTATTCCCTGGGACCAGCAATACCAAGTTACTTGCCATTCCCCAAATTCACCATTCCCACCTTTGTACCATTGCACAGCTTCCCCCCACCCCTTCCAAAGGCTTCTGATCCCAAATGAAACAATTCATTCTTCAATCCTAAAAGCAAGCTAGCTTTTCTGGCTCCCCCTGCCTGGGTCAACTGCCTCTCCTCTTTGAAATCATGGGACACTGGACATACCTTAATCTTTGTACTATAGATTCACATTTCAGTTCATATATATAAATATATTATTTTCTCTATTGCTCAATTTAATTTACATTTCAAATCTTCATTCTGCCTGTTGATGGATACCTAAGCTCTGGTAAATTAAGGTACTTCTTTTGTCTTTTCTCTGGGGTTATGTTTAAATCCCATGGGGTTTATATGGCTTCTATAGACCCAAAGCATATGGCATAGGGATATGTTCATCACCTAGTCTCCTAGTCTTGCTGGACTCCACTGGATGTCCATTGTCTTCTCTGTTCCTTTGGTTGTCCGTCTTGACAGACAGATATAACATCACTCTGATTCCCATCTTTGCAAAATTCCTTGCTTTGGCACCTTTTTTTTTTTTTTTTTTACATTTCTCAATTAAATGTAATGGATACATATAATTTTTTTTTTAATCAAACAATATATTACACAATATATTTGGTTCATAGTAATGCATTCATACAGTATTTGTCCTTTTGTGTCTGGCTTGCTTCACTCAACATAATGTCCTCCAGGTTCATCCATGTTGCCATATGCTTTATGACTTCATTTCTTCTTACAGCTGCATAATATTCCATCGTGTGAATAGACCACAGTTTGTTTATCCATTCATCTGTTGATGGACACCTGGGTTGTTTCCAACTTTTGGCAATGGTGAATAATGTTGCTGTGAACATCGGTGTGCAGATGTCTGTTCGTGTCACTGCTCTCAGTTCTTCTGGGTATATACCCAGTAGTGGTATTGCAGGGTCATGTGGCAAGTCTATATTCAACTTCTTTAGGAACTGCCAAACAGCCCTCCACAGTGGTTGTACCATCCTGCATTCCCACCAACAGTGAAGAAGTGTTCCTATTTCTCCACATCCTCTCCAACACTTGTAGTTCTCTGTCTTTTTAATAGCAGCCATTCTGATAGGTGTGAAATGATATCTCATTGTAGTTTTGATTTGCATTTCCCTAATCATGAGTGATGTTGAGCATTTCTTCATGTGTTTTTTTGCCATTTGTATTTCTTCTTCGGAGAAATGTCTATTCAAGTCTTTGGCCCATTTTTTAATTGGGTCATTTGTCTTTTTATTGTTGAGTTGTAACATCTCTTTATATATCCTGTATATTAAACCCTTATCAGATATGTGATTTCCAAATATTTTTTCCCATTGAGTTGGCTGCCTTTTCACCCTTCTGACAAAGTCCTGTGAGGTGCAAAAGTGTTTAATTTTGAGGAGGTCCCATTTATCTACTTTTTCTTTTGTTGCACGATTGGCACCCTTTTGAGTATGGAGAAATTTGTGCTCCACGGTCATGCTGGGCAATGGGAAAGTTTAGGGCACCAAGACCTGTCTTCTTCTGGATTACTCTCAGGAACATTAGAACATTCTGTTAGTGAGGCTGGCAGAGGCCCAATCCTCCTAGTTACAGCATGCTAACATTTCTTATCAGCGAACTCAATGTTTCTCCAGAGCTCTATGGGGGGCTGAAGCATAGATTTCCTTATTATTGAGTTTCTCCATTTCATTTGGGGGTCCTGTTACTCCCTCTTCTCCCACACAGGGCTTTTTCTTAGAAGAAGAAGCTTTTTCTTAGACCTGGCTGCATATACATTCTCTGCTGGTTCTTTCCCCCACCTTGCCCCCACCCCTTCCCTTCATTCTAGAGAGATGCTACTCAGTAGAGGGTGAGAGGCCTGGAGGGTGGGGGGAGGCTTCTGGGAAGTCTAGCGCTAACCCCAGCCTGTCTTCTCTAGGTCCTGAGTTCCCTCAGGCTAGGTTTTGAAACTCAAAAGCTTTTACTTTCCTTTTTGCTGTAATACCCTTTTGGAAATGAATCCTGTAATGCTGAAATGGGGGCAGGTCAAGGGGTTCTATAGAAGAAATCGTGGTTAATATTTCAAAATATCATCTCACTACAATAGTACTTATCACATTATTTTTAAATAGGTCATTTATTTTTCTCCTTCCCTAGATTCTGAGTTTACATTTTCCTTTTAGTACCCTTTAAATCATGGTGCAAACCCCAGAGAAATGAAGAATGAAGTACCCTGACTCATTTTAGTATCCACCAACAGGCAGAATGAGGGTTCAAAATGGAAATTAAATTGAGCAATAGAAAAAGAAAAGTGAGCTAAAGTGGGTATATATTACACTAAGATCAAGGTGTGTCCGGAATCCCATTATGGTACAATGTGAGGGTGAGTCTAGGAACTCAATGTCTGGTGAATGAATGAATCAAGTACATAATGCTAACAGAGGCTCAGAGAGGGAACATATTTTGTACCAAATCAAACAGCTGGTAAGTAGCAAATACAGAATCAGAATCCAGGACTGTTTGATTCCAAATCCTGAATTCTTTCTTCTGGTTCACAGAACATAATTAATATTGTTTAACTTATCAGATGCTTATAGGTTCAAGGTCCTGTGCAACATATATATTACTTTCTAGTGAATGAGGTGCATTTTCCAACAACCAGAAAGAATCATTTAGATATTTTCTCTTGCTCTGCTATTCTTAGAATCTTGGTGTTGTCATTTTTCTATGAGGCTTATCCACCTATATAATATTTTCTGCTTCGTTTATTAATAAAAGTAGGATGCAATGTCACCATTTTATGCCTGGAGTATTAACTGGTATTTTTAAGTTGAATTATATATAAATGGAATTGGTGGGGATGGAAAAAGGAATGTTTGTGTGAGATAAATGAGGTAAATGTTTGCTTTTTGTACTGCCTGGCAAGATGGTGGCAGTATTTTTTATAAACAGGACATGTGATTGTATGTATATTCTAAGCAGCTTGTTTATCTTCCCCCCAGGGTTTAACTTTAACTTTCTTAGATGTCTAAAATATTCTGAGGGGAGGGAGGGAATGCCATAAATTTTTACAATCAGACATTGTCTCTGCTTCCCAGGCAAATTCAATGCACCTTCTGTTGGATAATTGGAATCCAAGAAGCAACATGAAGTGTTTTTAACAACACATGAATGAGCTGTATTTATAATGAAATAGCGAAGTTTTGGAAACCTAAACTATTTATGCTGGAGAAAGTGATAAAAAGACACAATGAGAGATCAGAGTGTGTTGACTCAGTTGTAGAATTTAGCATCCAACACATTAAACATAGGTTAATGTGAATAAATATTTCCAGAAGACTGGTCCCACATCCTTTCTATTTCTGGGTAGACCCCCACTGCATTTTGTCCACAATGCATTTTCTTCTTCTTGGGGTGGGGGTGGTGGCAATACTGCATCTTTTAAATTGTGCCATAGGGAGCAGATGTGGCTCAAGAGGTTGAGTACCTGCTTCCCACATGGGAGGTCCTGGGTTCCGGTTCCATACTGGTGCCTCCTTAAAAAAAAAAAAAAAAAAAAAAACAATGGAAAAAACCAACTCAGGGGAGCCCATATGGCTCAGTGGTTGAGTGCTGGCTTCCTACAAAAGAGGTCCCAGGTTCAATCCCTGAACCCCATCCCCCTCACCCCCCCTTCCCTATATCTCAGCATGGTATTATCTTTTTTTCTCCTCTTCCTTTCTTTCTATTTTGGGTAGCTTGATGGGAAAGGGGCATTTGGGGAGCTGTGAGTGAGCCTCACATTGCTTTCTTATGTATTTTAGCCCCTGTTACAAGACAGTGTGTTTAAGCCTGTCTTTAGAACAATTGAGCTCCTAGGGTTTCACAAATGCAGATACTTCACACTTGAGGCCACTGTGGGTAGGAGTGCCAAGACCTGAAGGCAAAGGTCAAATCTCAAGTTGCTGTGAAGACCAGGTGGTCTGGGCTAGACAGTACTTACCAGGAAGAGAAAAAGGCAGCTGGTGATTAAAACAGCCCTCTGAATTTTCCATTTCCCTTCATATTCTTTCTTGAAAACAATTGTTTAATCAATATTTACTCACATGAAAATATTAATGTATAACTTGTCCTCTTTTCTTCCCAATTATTTATTCAAATTTTCCATTTTATTGGTTGAATGTTATAGCTCTCAAAATTCTCAGGTTAATCTTTTTTTTTCTTCATGATAGAACAGTGGTTCTTGTTCTTTTCGGAATCACATATCTCTTTGAGAGTCTTATGAATGGTAGAGTGTTTCTCCTCAGAAAATTTCACAGGTAGGCATAATTATACAGAGTTCAAAGGCCCCCTGAAGTTCATCAATGGACCACTGGTTAAGAATCACCGTTCTTTATAACCTCCTTTTTTCCATTTATCTCTAAAACCATCCCACTGCTTTTTGTCATCTTTAAACACTTCTTCATTTGCAACTTAGCTAACTGCTTCTGTGCCTAATGTTGACTGATCAAAGTTGTCCTGTTCCTTCTGTATAATAAAGTGGTGGAGGGATGAGAACAGGCAGTGTGAGTTCTTTCTACCATGCTATTTTGGGAAGAGGGCTCTAATGGCTCTTCTTTCTACTTGATGGTAATGATATTGATATACCATACAGACTGATTATTGAAATGATTTTCCAGGAATGGGAATAGATTTTGTATAAAACTATCTATACTCTTTAGATGGACATTCTTGAATTAAAAGTACTCATTTGCAAGATGACATCCCCATCAGACGGGATCTTTGGTGCTAGAGCTGAACAAAGTGAACTCGTTCCCACAGGAGTCTTACCCTGATTAGACAACACGTCTAAAACTAATAGGAAAAGCTAAATGTCTATGTGTCTCAAACTAAGAAATGTCTTACACATTTTGTAGGATTGTGTGGCCACGTACTCCACCTTGAAAAAGGCTGATTTATGAAGCTAAAGCCTTATTCTAGGAAACTATTTTTCATTTGCCAATTATAAGTGCAAAAGTTCTTGTGTGAGAATAATGGCCCTCCAAAATGTCCACTTCTCAGTCTCTGGAACCTGTAATATGTGTTACCTTACATGCAAAAGGGACTTTTCTGGACATGAAATTGGGAGATTATCCAGGTGGGCCTAATCTAATCATGAATTTTTAAACTTGGAAAACACTCCTGGCCATGGCTAGAGAAAGAGATGGGATGACAAAAGCAATGTTATTAGAGTGATTCTAGGTTGCTTTGTAGATAGATAATGGGGACCACAATACAAGGAATATGGGTGCCCTCTAGAAGCTGGAAGAGGCTAGGAAATGGATTCTTCCCAAGTCTCCAGAAAGGAGCCCAGCCCAAATGACACTTTGTTTTTAGCCCTGGGAGATCCACATCAGACTTCTATGGAGCTGTAAGATAAAAAATATGTGCTATTTGGAGCTACTAAGTTTGTGGCAATTTGTTATAGCTGCAAGAGAAAACCAATACAGTTCTATTGTTAAAGAATTTAAAAACATTTTTGACATTCATATGCAAAAAAATTTTAAAAAATATCTATAGTTAATGGACTCCTGAGATATCTGTGGAACTTCCAAGGGGTTTTTGGGTTCCAGAGTGAGAAACTGCAGTATATAAGTATTTAAGAAGAAGTGGATAGGGGCATCCATAATTTCTTTTCATCTGTGCTTTTGTTGGGTGGATTTGTAAATTCCTTAATTAATTGTTTGAAATTTGTGGACTCATTTTGCAATTGATCAGAGTTGTCCTGTTTCTTCTGTATAATAAAATGGTGGAGGGATGAGAGCAGGCATGTTTCCCCATGTCGTGTACCAAGTCACTTTCTTTTATAACTGTTTAAATTCATTGTCACTCAACATTCAGATTACCAATAGTAGCTTATAAACAATTTATCATAGCCTTTAGTAATGAGTTCTATGCATATAATCACCAGAAACTGTGCATTATTATTATTTTGCATAATTTAAAGTTGTCCTATTTAGGATTAAAAAAACAGATCGGTGTATCTGCAGTGAGAGTCATTCATCTAATAAAAATATAGTAGTTTTTCCTTAGTAATACTTTCAGCTATAATTGTATTATCTCTTGGAATATTTCATTTGTGTCATATGGGGGAAAAAATATATATATATATATAATAGATCTGGAAAAGATCTTGAGAGGTCACCTCTTTCTTCAGGCAGATTGTATCTAAGGAATTCTGAACAGATAAACATCTATCCTAGAGATGGAAATGGAATTTTTCCCCCTAAGGGAGCCCTAAATATATTTCAGTCAACTTGTTTGCATGAGTCATTTACATTGATTTCTATGAACCATTCCTAGGTATCTATCCTTCATATAACCTTTGACTTAATAAAACTCCTCTCTCTCTCTCTCTCTCTCTCTCTTCCTTCCCTCTCTTTTGTTCTCTTTCTCTCTCCTTTCTGTTTCCCTGCCCACCCCCATTCATTATTCATTCAATTCATACTGAGTGTCCACTCTGAAAATAACTCTATGCAAGACATCATAAGACTCACTGAGAAATTCTTAAGCATCATTGCTGTATCTGTAGCACCTAGAACAGTGCTTACAATGTAATAGACAGTGAATACATCCATACAGTGGATGTTGTGTAGCTGGATTCAGAGCTCCACAAGTTCCTGACTGTAAGACCACTGGTTCACATGTATCAGGGATCCTTCTACTGAGGCACCCTCACTAGAAATTTCCTGATGCCCTGAATAGATCACTCTCCCTTCTGGATACTCTGGTAATTTCCAGGCCAGGTAGAGGCAGACTACTTTTACCAGGGTCCTCTTTGGGTCCCCAAACTCCACAAGCCACAAGCCGAACTTTCTCCAAGCTTGTGAGGGGCAAAGGATCTTAGTTTTAGTTTCGACCCATCACCTTCACATTCTCCTTTGCCATTTTCTTCCCTTTCCAGAGACTTGTTTCTAGATCCTTTTCCTTGTTTTACATTCCTGAGTCATGGTGTTTGTTACATCCAAACTTAACATTACACTTTTTAAGTTTTTCTTAACTAGTAAGACTTTTGGGTTTTGCTTGACTAGAAAGGTTTAAACCCAAGAGTATAATATCAAAAATATTTCACATTAGAACTACCAAATACATTCTGTCTTGTCTAAGTCTACATGCTTTTATTATTTTCTGATATTCCAGTTTACTTTACAAACATAGGCTGACAGCACGTTGCTTCTCCTTTTACATCCAGGTGGAGGAAATGAAGCAGAGAACCCAATCTCACGTCCACATAGCTCATGATTGGAGACGAATTCAAAGACTTTAGAGACAAGAGGAATTCGTTTGATCAGAGAGAGACAATGAAAGGAATAAATATATTAGGTGCCTGACCTGGAAACTGCAGAACTAGGTGATTACTCCTTCACCATCTCTTGGTGGAGGTGTCAAAGAGACTTGAAATTTTGTTGCCCTGGTGATGTACTAATATAAAAAAAGTTTGGTTATGGTTACTCTGTGTGGCCTTTAGAGACAGTTTGCAGAATCACTGGCTAACCAGGTAATACATGTGGTATTGGGGCCATTATGTCAGGAGAGGAATAATAACATACTAGAAATCAAAACGGGAAAGAAAACGAAGTTAACATCCATTTCCTGCCCATCTGCTGGGACCAGAGCTTCAGCAAAGTGATTGCCATACCTTAAGTAAGCTGAGGCGGCTGAGGTCAGAATAACAACCTGCTCCCTGCTACTACATCCATATTAGCCTCATTCCAGTACTTGGATGAAAAACAAGCTTTATTTGAAAATTTTCCAACTGTGGAGGCATCAGATTAAGGCTCATGTTTTCTTTGTAGGTGGCTTGTTTCTTGCTGCTCCAATACCAATTCGGAAAAAAACTGGAAGGGCTGTTTATGACTCTTCTGTCTAGTTAGAGTTTACCTTGGTATCTGAGTAGACAGTTAATGTAGAATTCCTGAAGGCTGAATATTTAATTCTGACTAAAATATTGAAGAGGGCTTCAGGTTTTATAACTGTTGAGTTTGGGGATAATTGGTTCCATGTGTTAACCACTGAGGATGAATCAACCTATAGTCATTTCACAGTTCCATTAAAAACATTTTTTTTTCTTTTCACAGTTTTGTTTTTTATATTACATTTGTCTTCCTTCTCATCCATCTTAAAATCTTCTATTCCTCAAGAGAATTCATGAATGGGAAAGAAGAGAGGGCAAAGCAGTGAAAGGTTGAGGGTAGAGTCAGTTGGGCCAAATCCCAAGATTTCTTCTCACAAGAAGGAATAATAAGGGTGGGGTGCACAGTAGGAACAAAAAGTTGCTAAGTCATGTAGGGACTAGTGTTCCCACAGTGGGCTGAGAGGATGTTGGCAGGCTGACAATGGCTTGTCTGGAAGTCTTTTTTGAGGTCACTGGAATGTCTAAACCACTCCCTTCAGACATATGAGAATAGAACCTCAAGCAAGTCAATTCCTAAGACTTTTTCCTTTTGACTCATGGACCCTCTGCCCCTTGAAGATCATTTCATGAACCATTTATCCATATCTCAGAAAAAGACATGCACAAAGCTTGAATGGTGCAAGCTCAGCTCCTAGAATCAGTGAGCTAATTCAACAAATATTTATTGACTTCTCATTATGTATCAGTTAATTTTTCTAGAAATTAGGGAGAGAGTTATGGGTCCCTGCTCCATGGAACTTAATTCTAGTGGTGGATGGGGAGTGGTGAAGACAGGGATGTAAGCCAATTTGTTGTCAGGCAAGCCAACAAGTGAACAAGCTGATTTCCATTAGTAGTGCTTTATGAAAGAAATAAAGCTGAGAGTTACAAATGAGGGTGAAAAGGGTGAGGTGGACACGGAGCATCCCAGGCAGAGGGAACAGTACCTGAAAAAATGTAATAGCAGTCAAGGGTGGTTGCTTTACTTTGTTCATCAGCCTTCAGGGGCTTCTGTGAAACATGGCATAAGGTCTGCCATCACCAGGTAGGTAAGGCCCTCCAGTTAGATGTTCTTTTGAATCTAGGGAAACAGAAGGCCCCTAGACAGCGAGGCTCTAATCCAAAGAAAAAGAGGGTCTTTAAGGAGCATGGTGATTCACCTGGTGTCCTCTTCTGTCATCTTTGCTATTTCACCTCCTCTCTCAGCCTCTACCCATCTCTAGCACAGTATCATCTTTAGGGGTAGCTGCATATAGAGTCCCTGTGGGAATGCTGAAAAGTGTTTGAGTGCTTCTGGGAAGAACTGCAAGAAATGCACTGGGTTTAGGTAAAAATGCTACACTATGGGATGATAAGTTTTAGTACTCTAAGGAATGGTTCTCAACAGAGGGTGATTTTGCTCCTCAGGAGACATTTTGGCAATGTCTGGAGACATTTTGATGGTCACAACTGGGTGGGGAGCACCTAATGAGGAGAGGCCATTGATGCTGCTAAATGCTAAAATTCCCAGGACAGGCCCCCACAACAAAGAATTATCTGGCTCTACCCTAAGGGCTAAATCAAAGATGTGGTCCATACCAGCCTATTAAATCCTCCATACCAGCCTCCAAAGTTGGCAGGGTACCTGGAGATTGCTAATCTTCTAGATCCATTATTGGGGTTCAAATACCCCAGCTCTGTGTCTTACTAGATGTGTGATTAAATGTGTGACTTTGGGCAAGTCACTTAACCTTTATGTGTCTCCATTTCCACATCTGTAAAATGGAGAAAATGGTAATACTTACCTCATAAGGAAAAAAATGAAGTGGTTCACATAATTATTAACAGAGTCTGGCATACAATAATCACTCAATCAATAATAATTTTTTTTTTCTGCTACCATGGCCTGGTTTATGGAAGTGTGACTTGCAAGTATTATAAGAGTAGGGAGGAGATCACCTGTGTCAGTGTACCTGTCCCGTAAATTCAGTTCCTCCCCTTCATCGATTAGCTGCCACATGCCAGGCATTCTGCTAGTTGCTGGGGATATGGAGATGGATGACATGACATTGTGGAAGTCACGGAGTGGAGTGGACAGACATCGTGGAAGTTTTCTCCTTGGGTGCAGCAACATGATGACCTCAGAGAAAAGCAGCAGACACATTTGTCTTTCACTTGAAAACAGAGCTGATGTTTTAAAGGCTTGCTAAAGCATCTTGGCTATTTTAAATGTGCATGTGTCATTTCACCATTGTCTGTGGCAGCTGACTCCTGAAGCATTATTTAAACTGAATTTGAATCATCTTTGGTATCTGCTAGAAGGCTTATTAGGCAGCTTCTGGGGACAATTCTCTAAATGCATAAGGAAATGTGACCCATTCCTGGTCAAAGAAGAGATTGAAACTGGCTTTATTAAATGAAAGCAATGGCTGTCTCCACAGTGTCCTTGTCAGAGATATACTGAGAGTTAGCAGCCAAACAGCAAAGACTTGCATGTGGTGTTTGGCCGAAGAAACTTTCATCACAAAGGGCTAGTGATTCTTCCTAAGAACTGGTGAAAGCCTGGTTTTCTAACTGACAGATCTAAGATCCTAACCTTTTACTAACACCCTGCATATGTATCAATTTCTATAATTTTGTCATAGAATAGAAAGGAATAAATCTTCTCTGTGTTTAGATATTTTTCTTAGATTTCTGCCATCTTTTCAAAGCTTATTGATAAAGACGTGTTGAAGCCCCTTGGTTATATTTGAACATCTTGTGCCCTAAGAATAGTTTATGTAAGAGGTTCAATGCTTATAGGAAAATTCTGACGCAATTGAGCAGAGACATGAAAAATAAATTATTTGATTATAATTACATTCATTCCTCTTTAATAAATTTTGTATTAGAAGCTTACAAATCCAGTCCCAACTTCCTATTCTTCTTGCAACCTGGATACAAAAGCATTCCATTCAACCATCCCTTCTAGTGTTCAATTCCTTGCCAGTCACTCCCAGCATGCCCTGCCATCTGTTTACTTCTCAGCTGCTTGAATCCACCCTTCTTCCTAAATTAACTGAAAGGCATCTTCTGAATGTCAGCCCTTTTGGCTAGTCCTTTAGCCAACAGCCAATTCCAACCTTATTCCAAATATCAAGATCCAGCAAGAAACAAAAGCAATGAAACAAGAAAACCCTCCCTCTCTGAATGTATGGCCCAAATCATCTGCTTGAAAACAGTGCTACATTCTTAAATGCACTTTAATTAGATTATTTGATATCAGACTTGATCTGAAGGACCCTTAAGATGTGAATCTTTTTTCTGGTCCCCTCTTCAACTATTGTTACACTGTCCAGGCACAAGGGTCCTCAGCTCAAACCTTTTGGGGAGATAAGATCTCAGATCAATTCAATAGCTATTCTTTACTTTTCTTTCTATTTGGACCTTGGGTAGAATTGGCCACTTTTTTTCTTATCTTGGAAGCTTTGTACAAATACCTCTTTGTCTATTAGAAAAGACAGGATTCAAGGAGGAGAGGAAAATGGAGGAGAAAACCCAGCTCTCCTTGAATATGTCTTCTTGCTCCTTTGGAGATGCTGTGCAGATAAAGGAGTGAGAGGAAAGGTGTGCCATAGAAGGTGATCTTGAGAATACCTAGGATTTGCTGGAATTGGAAAAGGTTATCATGTTCTTTCTGCATTCAAACTTGAGTATGGAGATTTCCAGTTGGTGAGTTGTATAGATTGCAGCATGAATATTTTTGTGGTTTAGCATTCTCATCAAATCACCAATGCATACCCTGCTTTCTTCCACGTCTTACATAGTTTTTGTATATAAACAATTTTTATTTTATTTTATTTTATTTATTTATTTATTTTTTTAACAATTTTTTTAATTATGGGTAAAAATCAAAATTCTCACAATACAAACAAACATTTGCAAAATGATATATAAATATATATGCATATATGTGTATTTGCTTACAAAAATGTTATTTATATATATATACACATATATTTTAAGAGGTGCTTAGATTACCCAAAATATTACACGGAACCCACTGGGATTCCCATGTTGCCCACCTCCCACACCTCCCACCACATCCCACACAAACATCTCCCACAGTGTGGCCCACCAACCTCAATGAACTTACACATCCTGGAGCCTTGCCACCCACCATAGACCACAGTTCACACTGTAGACCACACTCTCTCCCACTCAGTTCTGAGTGGTGTGTGCTGATTTAAAATGGCCTACATCCGTTGCCACAACGGTACTCAGGATAACCTCCAACTCCCAAAGAAGCCCCTGTATTTCAACTGCTCATCCCCTCCCTACCCCAAAAGTGTCAAGTGGCCACTGGCTCCACCTCATTGTTATAATTTCTTGCATTGCTAGAAGCACCATATGTGAACAAGAGAATACCATCAAGTCCACTCTAGTCCATAGTTCTTCCCCCAATCCTGAGGGGACTGGGATGGTTTAGTGTAATTTTCCCCAAGAGATGCACTACATATGGAGCTGGGGAAAAGATCAACAAAATGAAACTTTCATTTTCAAGCTTGAGAAATTGACCGAAACCATACAGTACTTACGAATGTAGGAAACAGGGGTTGCTTTTGGGTCCTCATGGGATATTTTCTGGGATCCTTTCACTCACAGTTCCCATCTTTTTCTCAAGCACACAACCACACATGCTTGCACATACAATGGCAGTGCTCCTGGCTCTCTCTTGCCCTCTCACTTTCTCTCTCTCTTTTTCACTTACACACACACACAGAGTGTAGTCTTCCAAAAGAAGTTCTAACACGACCTAAACAAGTCTACCTGGGTATTGGTTTTAATTGATCTCTTATGGCAGAGTCCCCTTTGTGTTCATCCTGTTTTTTCCAATGCCCACAAGCAGATGACTCTCTTTTAAATGCTCAACCAGCTGTATGCTGGCTGCAGAGCAAGAAGAAGATAAACTGCTACTGGTTTCCCCCCAAGAAAACCTACTTTATCTCAAAGAGCTGAACTGCCAGGTGGAGTTGAGTAAACTGTGGAGTTGCAACACAGTTGAGGCACAAAGTTCACCACCAACGTAAAACAGCCAACCCAGTTCTGCTTTTTAATGTCTTCTAAACTGACGGAACTGAGCAATATAAACAAGGGTGAAGCAATAGCTTCAGGATGAAAAAGGACCATATTATATTGACAACTAATGAGTGAAGTGCTATTTCAGCATCTCTATGTGCAGAATACAATTTTGTTTATTGACTCCCAAAGTTTACTGGAAAAGAAAGTCAAGAAAAGAAGAGCTTTGTGTGAATTATAAGAGGAAATTCTTTCTTTCTTGCTAGGCCAGCTGATGGGTGGGCTTACAGAGAGAGAGCTTTTTGAGAGCAACTAGTTCAACCTTTTTGTTTTTTTAGGTAAGCAAATTGAGACATGACTAGATTAAATAGCATAAGGTTGTGTGGCTTAATGCAAAGTTTAGAGGCTTTGGGTTCAAGTCTCTAACTTTGTAAAGTGGAGAAAATACCTGGGTTATAAATTGTTATGGGATTAAATGAGAGAGTGCAGTTAGAGTTCCTAATCTCTTGCTTTGTGAGTTTACCTTCCATCTTTTGACCAAGGTCACTCAGAGAGTTAGCCACAGAGCAGGGATTAGGCATCATTTCTTAGATCATCACTCTCACCTCTGTACAATTTTATCTCAGTCTACTGAAGGCAGGACGCCTGAAATCTCCAAATGAATTAACTCTATGGGTAAACGAAAAACCTCTTTCAGTTAGTTTTTCCAACGGCCACACCAACTGTTTTTTTTACCAGAAAACTGCTAATAATTAACCAAAGGGAGTGAATTGATGGAAACTTTTTCAGGCTTTTCCAGAGTATACCTTGCCAAAAATGGCATGAGAGGCAGCCAGAATATGGAAGAGAAGGGAATGGCAGGGGCCTGCAAAAACATATACATGTGATTGAACAGTTTGGCTCTGGGACAGACAGAGCTGTGAGACACCGCTTTCTTCATTTTGTGTATTTATTGGTTCAGGATCACATTTAGGATCCAGAGTCAGAGCAGTGGCCCCGACTGTTTTTTTTTTCAAGGGCATTTACTGGCTCAATAAATTCATTAGTGACCTTCTGCAGCCTTATCTGAAACACTATCACAACCTTCCTAGGGGGTCTCACAGTAGATTTTAGAAGCAAATGGGGAGAAATGGAGAAGTGAAGTTTGAGCACAAATCACTTTTTTTTTTGATAATCTGGTGCTTGGCATCTCTTCCAAAAGGCTGGAGTCAAAGAATGCTTAAAGGAGATATGAAAATAGAAGAAAATACTAGCACTCCCTAACTTCTTTCTAAAACACTAATGAAGGACTTATTTGCTAAATTCTGGCAGTGTACTGCTAGGTGAAGGCAGCTTTCATGGACTTTTTGCTGTTCACTTCCACTGGACAACTCAGTTCTGATTAAGTAAAGTTGCTGTGTCACTGGAATCTTTCATTTTTCTCAGGAATGATCAGAATCCTGCTGCATGATGTGAATGTAATGTCAGGTAATTTCTCTCTCTAGTTCAGAAGGAAAGATAAAAATGCATGGGGTTGTGTGAATTGTTGGCCACCCCAAGCTGTCCAATGTTCAGAGGCTATCATAGCCACCACTGAATACCCAGAGCCTAGAACTGTACAGTAGAAGGTCTTCAGTGACTCTTTGTTAAACAAATGAATGATAGAAGAGACTAATTATGAAGACAGTTGTCCTCTAGTGACTCATACTGTCCTTGTGTAGTTGGACAGATAGAACTTATCTTGTGTTTTTAATTTTTTTAATGGTATCTTGTTAAAGTCTGTTTCTAAATCAAGATAGGAAAGAAAACAAACCAAGATCACTAAAGAAGCCAACTGAGCTGATGGATTTCATTTGAATTTTTTGAATTTTCTGATCCAAAGTTATTGAGAAATAACTTGGACTCTCCTCTTTCAAAAATGAAGGGATTGCTATATCTATTTTGGGTCCTGGTTATGATTAATGAGTCTATACATGCTAAGAATAGTGACTGTTAGTAATAAGAGCTCAATAAATATTAGATATTTTAATTAATATTATCATATTTAGATTTCTTTTGGAATAGCTTTTCCATCTTTAAAAATTCTATATGTACAAACATAATTGGCATAAATGCAAAATATTTTTATCTCAAACACATATTTATGTGTTATTTAGTGAAGTCCTTTTTTTCCCCTTTATGTTTAGCTTCCACTTCCCTCTCTTTTCTCCTTTGCAACCCACTGCACCCAACCCTGCCATGTAACTGTTGTCAAAGACCTGGTGTAGCCTTCTACATTTTTCTCATTGCTCACATAATCATATATACACATTTTTTGCACTTATGCACATGTGTGCAGGAGGCTTGTTTATTGTTTGTTTTTATAAACATCAAATAATGCACACTTTCTGTGTCTTGTTATTCTTTTTTTCATGTAAAGTGTTAGCTGTACAAAATTCCTCAAAAGCACTAATTTAGCTCTAACAAGTCTAACATTCTTTGGAATGGCTGCATAATAAATCCATGGCATGGATGAACTGTCAAATTTTCCATTTTAACCACTTTCAAGTATACAATTCAGTGGTATAATTACAATCCACAATATTGTGCCACCTCCACCACCATCAATTACCAAAACTTTTCAACACCCTAAACAGAAAATCTGTACCCATTAAGCAATATTTCCCTAATCTATGCCTCCCTCATCCCTGGCCGCTGGTAACATGTAATCTACTTTCTGTTTCTATGAATTTGCAAATTCTAAGTATTTCATACAAGTGAAATTATACAATAGTCATCCTTTTGTGTCTGGCTTATTTCACTCAACATGATGTCTTCAAGGTTCATCCATGCTGTGACATGTATCAGACCTAAGTATCCTTTTACACATTCTCTTACCCATTGGTGATCTGGGAGAAGGGCCAAGGAAAGACTCAAGGGATGAATGGCACATATAATTTTCATTTTCTTCTTTGTTACTAAATTGCTTTTCCAAGTGGTTTTAACAGTTACATTTTTCTCCAGTAATGTATGAGCACCCATTTCTCCATATATCTACCAAGTAATCTTTTCAATTTTTGCCAGTCTGATGTATGTAGAGAGATATGTGGTTCTTATTTTAATTTGCATTTCCCTGACTATGATTTAATGCAAGCATCTTTTCATTTGCTTGTTGGCCATTAAGGTTTGCTCCTCTGTGAATACCCTATTTAAATTCTTTACTCTTTTTTTCCGTGCTAGCTTGCTTGTCTTTGTCTTGTCAATTCATAAAACAAAAAATAAAACTGTTGTCATCTAAGCTACAAATATTTTCAAACCTATCATTTGTCCATTGACCTTGTTATGGAATCTTTCCTTGGTCACGTAAATGTTTTTAAATTCTTATCTGATCTATATCTGTCTTTTCTTTAACAGCTTCAGCATTTTCAGTCTTGGTCAAGAAACTCTCCTTCTACCCATAGATTATACAAATAATCTGCTACATTTTCTTGAAAGTTTTCTTATTTTCTTTACAGTTGTCTTTAGTCTAAATGGTATTTATTTTTGTAAGTGGCATAAGATAGAGGTTCAGTTTATTTTTATCCAGTTCAATAGGCTTTGTGTCAAAAACAGTTAAATATATATATACACACACACATTAACATGTATATATATATGCATGTGTTTATATATTCATAGATATACATATATGTGTGTGTGTGCATATATATATATATATATATATAATTCTTTTTTTTTTTTTTTTTTGAGATACCTGGGACCTCATATGTGGGAAGCTGGCACTCAACACTGAGCCACATCAGCTTCCCTGAGTTGGTCCTTTCACTCATTTTGCTGGTTGTTTCTTTTCGTTTTTTTCCAGGAGGCACTGGGAACTGAACCCAGTACCTCCCATGTGGGAGGCAGGTGCTCAATGGTTTGCATCACATCCACTCCCTATATGTAATTCTTGATTCTCTATTTAGTTTCACTGACTTGTACTAGTACTTGAAGACCCCATAAACCATTTGATTCAGGAGTCAAGAGAGATTTGAATTAATTGTGGAGGGGAAAGAAGCTATGTTCAAATCACTATCGATCCAGAATCTTCTGTTTCAAGGATTTTGATCCTGTGACACCATACTCCATACCCTCTTCTCAAAATGAACCACCATCTTTTCTAGTGGCTGTGTCTCTTTTACTACCTATAACTATTAGCCATTAGAGAAGTTCTTTTGAGTTTAGTTAGACTTTCTAGAGATTCTACACATCTGGTCAATTACTATCTCTATAGCAAATAATTAGAAACAGCAGCAGGTTACCAAGATGGTTGTTGGAGTAGAGAAGAAAGAATGGCTATATCGCTCATTTTTGTTCCCTTTAATTTTCCCCTTTGTTTTAGTTTGTCAAAGGGCTGCTGATGCAAAGTGCTAGAAATGGGTTGGCTGGTATAAAGAGAATTTATTTGGAGTAAAATCTTACAATTCCAAGGCCATGAAAAGTCCAAATTGAGGTTTCCCTAAGAGGTGCTTTCTCACCAAAGTCAGCTACTATTGATCCTATTGTCCAGGCACATGGCAAAGCAAGATGGCTGCCGATCTCTGCTGAGGTCTCAACCTTCCTCTTTGGGCTCACTGTCTCTTGGAGACCTGCTCCTAGAGCTCAGCTGTGACCAACCAGGCATAGGGCTTGTCTCTAGACAGGCCTCCTCTATCAGTCTCTGCTCTGCTTTCTTCCTGAGTTCAGCTGTAAGCTTCAGGCATGTAGCTGGGTTTGTCTCCTCTTGAGCTGTTTCATGGGCCCAGCCTCTTGGGGACTTTGTGCTTAAATGATTCTCTAGTCCTCTCTCACATGGCAGGATAAAAAAATGGTGGCTTCCTTTTCCTGTGTCTGTGTATCTCTCTCTGTCTCAGTTTTTATCATACCTAGCAAAAGGGTAGAGCTTCAACCTGAGTCACACTTCACTGACATCGTCCAATCAAAAGCCCTAAATCGATCTTATCAAGTAATCTTATCAAAGGACTCTCAATCTAATTTAATGCAATCAAAGGTTATCACACCCACAGGAAAAGATTAGTTCTAAAACGTAATCTTTTTATTTTTGGGGGATTCATAAAAATAATCTCAAACTGTTTGTGATGGTTAGACTAATGTGTCAACTCAGCCAGGTAATTGTGTCCAGGTGTTTGGTCCAGCAAGCACTGGGCTAATTGTAATACAAGAACATTTATGGACTTTGATCACCAGTGAGTTTACTGCATGGATGGCTGATTACATCTGCATCAATCAGGGAGATTGCATCAGCAATGGATGATGCTTTTATTCAATCAGTTGAATGCCTTAAAAGGGGAAGTGATTTCAACATTTGGAGAGAATTTCCCAGCTCATCTTTGGACAGCCAACTTCTCCCAGAAACTCATCAAGGCCTTTCATCGGAGCCCCTGTTTTGCAGCCTGCCTGCGGAACCTGGACTTGTGCATCCCCACGGTGGCGTGAGAGACTCTTATAAAATCTCATATTATTGACAGATATCTCCTGTTGATTCTGTTTCCCACGAGAACCCTGACTAATACACTACTGTACCCCCTCAAATATCCTGTTTTATATTTTTGGCAACTAAGAACCAATTTTACGTATATCTACATTTAAGTTTGAATATCATTTGGGGGGTTTTGCCAGCAACCAATATGCCAGCAAAATTATGGAGTTAAACCCAAGCATATCAGAAAAGGCCAGTTAGTTATATTTAGAAGCATTTCCCATTAGTCCATGTTCATTTCAACTTGAAATCTATTTAAAGTCTTGTTTTTAAAAAAGCTAGACACAACCATTTAATTATTTAATCTAAACTATGAAATACAATAATTATTCTCCTTCATCTTAGGGCAACATGTCCCATACTTGTAAGTAACTGAAGGACAATGATTTTTTTTTACGGGTTTTCCCTTTGGTGACCTTTACAAAAAGTCTAAAGCAAAATTCAGTTCATTCCACCACCACCCCTAATCACTCTAAAATAAGTATTGGGGAAGTATCATTTCTACAAGTCAAACTCTGACTCAGTGCCAAAAATTTTAAGGAACAGAATTTTATATGTGGATTGCCTAACCCAAGACAAGTTTATAGTTCCCAGGACATTTTTTTGGAGCTGTTCCCTGTGAAAGTTTATTATATAAAGGATAACCTCCCCCGCCACCCGCCCTGCCCTTTCTTTTCTCTACTCAGCTAAGAAAGTAGATTTGTTTGGGTTCTCATCACATAAACTTAATAGAATTGTATCATCTTTGAAGTGTAAGGGACATATTTATAAGTCAGCCAACATTAGAAACCAGTTACTTTAAACTCCTGCTAAATGATCCTTGTTTTATTTTTATTATTATTTTTTTAAGCTGCCAGTTGGTTTAAGGGAAGGCAAGATTCTGTGACTGCCTGTCCTGTTTCATATTCTACTTCTGTCTCCCTCTGAACTTTGTTTAAATGGCTTTGCAAGGAGGACTTCTTGGGGTGGGGTCTTGTGCTTGAACATCTGTGAGAATCCACTTGTGACCTATTTTTGAAGGAGGTGATTTTAGCAGGGGATTTTTTTGCTTCAAGGAGCAGGATGTATGAGCATATATCTATATTTTTTTCTACTCTGCACAGCTTGTAGTTCCCTACTGACTGATGTTTGTTTTGAAGTCACGTGGTGAAGGGGGTTTCTGCCAATGTTTACTCATTACACATTCAGAGATGATACTCTCACGCCCATTCACAGGATAACTTCAGTGTTTTATCCAATTCTCCTGCCAAGAAAGGCAAGTTTATTCCCAGAGTGAAAGTTGCCTTCTTTGCAAAAGCAGAATGTTTCAGTGCACACAGGCATATTTTAGAAATTGTTGATTTTTTAATATTAAACTTACTTAACTATTTCATTATTTAAGATGAGTGTTAGGCTGATTATATCTGAAATATTTCTTAATCACTACCATATTTAATAGAAAATAACTTCATTGTACTAGGAAGGGAGGCTCCCAACCCCTTTATACATTATTACACTATAAACTAAAATATTTTTATTCATATTTGAAGCCCCTCCTTGTGGAAGGATAACACATCCCTGCCAGATTATATGTGGACAAGATCATGTGGCTTTGGCCAATGAAATGAAAGTGAAAGTTACTTTCCATCAGAAGCTCCATGAGCTGGTGTGGAGCTCATCATTCTCACTTCTCCCTCTGTCACATGGCTGGCAGTGTTTAAGAGAGAGTCTACTTTGTCAGCTAGGCCAAAGCTGATATGGAACTGGAGCAAGAAGGAAAGCTTTATTGTTGTGAGTCCTTGAGATTTGGAGTCCATTTGTTATTATGGCATAACCTAGCTTATCCTGACCAAGGCAGACTTTATGCTGGAAGAAGCAGAAACCCACATTCAAATCTTAGTTCTGCCAATAAACAGCGGTATGAATAAGGACATTTCTAAAAGACCAACGACCTTTACTCCTTGAACCTCAGTTTCCTCTTATGATGAATGAGTATAATAATCATCACCAACCTGATTTCGCAGGATTAGTGTGAAGCTAAAAAGGAATCATTTTTGTTAAAGTGTACTGAAAATGACCAGACCCAATTTAAGGCACTGTCATGACTGGAGTTTTCCTCTTTTAGTGAGTTGCATGCACTGATCTTAGCCTCTCTTCAACTTCTAATAAATAAAAGTTCTGAAGTGTATCATCCCTATGAAGTTTTATAAGCAGTCAAGCCCAAATACTCACATATACTTGTGGGAAGATGGCACTTCTGACTGTAGAGGATCATTCTCTTTAAGCATCCAGCTTTGAGAGGGATATACATGGAGTAGTGCTGAGGCATGTGGGCATTTGCTTGGCCAGCCCAATCAGCCCATGCATCTTTTCTGTCAATGGGTATTTCATGATCTGGCCAAATTGCTTTCATATTATAAACAACAGAGAATGCTGTTATATTATTTGATTTACAAAGTAGAGTTAGATAGTAGAAAGAGCATTAGCTTTAGAATCAGATAGATCTACTACATCATGGTCACTCAATAAATATTTGTTGAATAACTAAATGGATTAGCTCAAATCTCATCAGTAATACTTTCCAGCTGTGTGACCTTGTGCAAGATATTTAACCTCTCTGAGCTTCAGTTTCCTCACCTGTAACATACAAAATAAAAGTCTCTACCTCATAAGAGTTTTTCTTAAGGATTAATGAAGTGATAGATGTAAATGGTCTAGCAAAGTGCTTAGTAAATATTTAATAAGGGCCAACCTTCAGTTTATTAGTTATGTATGCCCTGAAGTGGGTGGCCAGTTTATAGAAAATGAGTGGGCTTTTGGGCTTGTTTGCAGGGCTTCATTAATGAGGTGTCTAGATTCCTTCCTGGGGAGGGGGAAGGGATCAAGAGCATTTTGATAAGACCATGCTTTCTTAGCCCCAGAAGCAATACCATATGAATGCACCTGAGGAGAGCATTTAAAATGCTTTTGATATCCAAAAATTTCAAGAGCTCTGCCTTGGAACAGCTTTTATAACAAAAGGAACCACACCACCTCCCATTGCTTTGTTTCCAGATTGCTTTTCCATCTCCTCTCAACTAGGCTGCCTTTATCTCCCTGTGCCTGCATCGGCCTCTTTAATAAACTTGCAGGGCCTTGAATAATCCTTCTGCAGGTGTTTCTTCATATCAAATTTAGGAATTCAGATCAGCAACAATAAGGGAGATGACAAACTTTTAAATGATATACAAAGGGAGACATGGGAAGGAACATTGGCTGAATGCTTATTATATACCTGGAGCTTTTCCATGGATTTATTATTTCATTTATTCCTCACAGCAACCCTGTGAGATAAGTGGCTTTTTAAATTTATTTTTGCAGTGGTGGTTTTAAAACGAGGATATTAAGGTACAAAGAGGTTCAGGAATTTGCCCAAGGTCATATAACCAGTAAGTGGTATAGCTGGCAATTGAATGCAGGTCTGTTTAATTCCCAAATTGTGTTCTTTCCTTCACACCAGCCTACTTCACTGTTTGCTGACTACTCACTACCTCTATGCATGAAGTAACAGAGAAGTCTGACAGCTTGGATGGAATCTTTGGAGCCAGGGGCACCTGGGTTCTTAAATTGATAATGTCATTTACTACTTATGTGGCCTTGGGCAGGTTACTTATCATTTCAGAGTCACAAGTGCTTCATTAGTGAAAAGAGATAAATCACCTCTTTCAGGCAATGTCATTGTGAGGACAAGACACAATATATGTGGAATGCCTGGAATAGAGGAGACATTCAATGAATGGAAGCTACTGATGTTATTATTATTGTCATCCTCAATAAATGAATGCCTGAATAGGATGATTAACTCTATGGGGCAGTACTTGATAAATGTCAAGTAAGTACCAGAGATCTGGTGCATATTTGAGAGGAGGTTCAACGGATATTGTTTCTTATTAGAATAACCAGGACAAAACATAGGCATAGCCTGTCAGTAGGCTGTATAATCCATGAAGGTAGGGATTGAGCCTGCTTTTCTTTCTTTTAGCATTGTCTTTCTAAGACCTAGATCAATGGGTAGCACACAGTAGGTGCTCAATAAAAGTGTGTTGGATGGATGAATGAAAGTTGGTCCTTAAAGGATGGATTTTGAAGAGGCATAAAGGAGACTACAGGGAATGAAACAGGTGATAAAAAATAGTGGTCAGAAAGTTTATAGCATTCACTGGAGACAGAAAATGCTTGGTGCTTGGATTTGTAAATTGGGAGGTTACAGAAAATGGGAGTTTCAAATACAATAAGGGAGTTGATGGTATCTAATACTGCAGAGAGTTCAAAGAAAGATTAATTCAATAATTAGACCATCACGAAGCCAATGGTTGTCCTTATTATAAGATAACTGAAGTGCAAATCCATTAGGCTGTTGTGGAAATTAAATAAACTATTACATATAAAGAGCTCAGCACAGTGCGTGACACACAGTAAGCACTCTATAAATTAGTTATTATTAATATCAAATTATTGTTAAATATCCCTTTGTGAAGTTTCAGTTAGTGATGATAGCAGAAGCCCCTGTGGACGTAGAAGCAAGCCAGAGAGGCAGTGGATGTCCATATTTATTGAGATCCTGTAGGTGCAAACCCACTTTCTAGGCCACCCGGAGGACAGAGAAGTGAAACTCCCCCCTAGCACTTCTTCTAACTCTGAAATATCTCCCAAGGACTTTGTTAATAGGTTCAGAGATAGAATCTGCATAATGGGTATACTATTAAAAGCCAATTTTGTAAGTTGATGTCTTTGGGGACCCCTTCTCCTGACATCAGCAGAACACAGTCAGCTCTTCTCCTACATCCAGATGCCTTTCTGGAGAAGAAGAGGGAGAGGCATCAGTTATAGAGCCTGGCTTTTTAAATTGTCATCAATCTGAGATTACCAGATTGGACCAAAATCTACTTGTCTTTTTTCTTTTTTCCTGTTACCAGTAGCATGGGGTGTTGTGAGGAAGAGCGAAAAAGTTGTAGAGTAAATAAAGAACAGCTTTAGGACAAATGTTCTCTGCATAGCTGAATATTGTGTTAGCAGTTTTATGACCGCACTATGCGAATACTTAGCTATAACACAAGGTAGAAAGTGATAAACACAGAGTATGTAAGTGCTGTGAGAATTCAGAGGAATTACATCAGCTAATTTAGGAAAGCCTTTATGGAGGAGATAGAACTGGAGTTGTTTCTTCCCTCCAACATTTGATTTTGAAAAATTTAAAACACAGAAAAATTTAAAGATTAATACAATGAACACCCAATATACCTTTCACTGAGATTCAACATTTATTAATATTTTGCCATATCTGCTTTCTCTCTGTGTGTAAAATACATATAAATGTATATATATATATAATTATATATTTTTTCTGAGCCATTTTAGAGTAAGTTGCAATCATGACACTTCATTCTTAATGACTTCAGGGTGCCTCACTTGCAAAAATGAGGAGTCGTGACTGGAGCTGGATTTTGGAAGAAAGGTAGTAGTGTTTGAATTTTTCATGGCCAGGTAAAGGGTCTCTTGGGCAGAGGACAGAGGGTGAGCCCAAGCACAGCAGTAGTGGCCTCTTTTAATCCCTCCTTTTGACGAGAAACCACTCCTAGACCAGAAAGCTGAATGATTTGCTAAAGGCCACAGAGGTAGTTTGGAAAGAGCTGGTACCAGATCCCACATTTCCTAATTCCTTGGGCATTGCTCCCCACCACAGTTCTCTTCCTGGCATGATGCTAAATTTAGAAAACGCTGCTCTTGGTTTTTACACAGGGTCACCTTGAACTCAATCTTGGTTAAAAAAGCTTTCTGTACGGCACCTTTCTGTGCGGTTTCCCCAGATGTTGCCAATCTGAATCATGCCAATTCTGTTAAACCAAGATTTAAAGAGGTGGAGAAATAGAAGAAGAGATGACTAACTGAATGTAAGTCATGGAAAAAGCTGGGAGTAATGTTCCAGTTCCCCAGGAAAAAGCCATGCTCTGACCTGTGCTGGGTTGCTCTGCATTTTTTTACCCATGGCCTTCATGGCCTGGATGTCCCTCCCTGTCATTCTGCTTTCCACAGCAGCACAAGCGGAGCCAGAGAATGTAGGAAGACATTGGGATTATGAATCAGGACACTTGCATGCTGGCTTGACTCTGTCCTGACTCTCCGTGTGACTTCAGACCAGTGGCTCTGAGTGAGGGGTGACTTTGCCCCTCAGGGGCTATTTGGCAATGTCTGGAGGCATTTTTTTTTTTTTTTTTTTTGCCATGATTAGGGAGTTATTAGTAGCATTTACTTGGTAGTGGTCAGGGATATTGCTAGACATCTCACAGTGTACAGTTCAGCGCCCCCTGCAACAAAGGATTACCCTGTCTCAAATGTCAACAGTGCTGAGGCAGTCTTCATCTTCAAAATGAGGACATTTGGGCTGGTGGAGTGGTTTTCAATCCTCAGAGTGCTTAAGAATCCCCTGATGTGCTTGTTCAAAAGCCAAATTTCTGGCCTCATCTTTAGGGATTCCATAGTTGGTCCATAAAGTACACCTTGAGAAATGCTGCACTGGATGATTTCTAAGATCCTTCACAGTCTTCCCATTTTCCAATTCTAAAAATGCTGATGAGGTAGGAAAAATAAAAGACATTATTTAAGTTATAATCATACCACCATACAATAATAACAGTTGGTATCTTTTGTTTTCTTTCCGACTTTATTCCCACTTAAAAAAAAAAAAACTTAATAAATGTTGTATTAGTCTGCCAAAGGGGTACCGATGCAAAGTACCAGAAATCGGTTGGCTTTTATAAAGGGTATTACAGTCCCAAGGCCATGGAAAGTCCAACTCAAGGCACTATAAGAAGTGCTTTCTCACCAAAGTCAGCTGCGACGTGTTGAAGCAAGATGGTGAGCTATCTCTGCCTTTTCTCTCCTTCCCTTCTGGGCTTCCTCTTCCTCTTGAGCTCTGTGGGCCCAGCCTCTTGAGACTTCATGCTTAAATGATCCTGTAGTCTTCTCTCTCCTGGCATAGGGCTTGTTTCTTTTTGGGTATCAGCTGTAAGCTATCAGGCAAATGGCTCATCTCTCTCCAGGGCCTCAGCTGTTTGAGCCTTCACCTTTCTGGCACATGGCAAGATCAGAATGACAGAGCTCTTTCTTCCTGTGTCTGAGTGTCCGTTTATATCAAACCTAGCAAGAGGCAGGGATTCAACCTGAGTCACACCTATTGTCGAATCAAAAGCCTTAAATCAATCTTAACAGGTAATCTATTGAAAGGCCCCTCAACTGAATTAAATGCAATCAAAGACTATCACACCTGGGGGAATAGGTTAGTTTACAAACATAATCTTTCTCTTTTTGGAATTCATAAAATAATCTCAAACTGCCATATATGTTATGCACATTTTCCCATTAAATATACCCCCAAAAGCATTCTTTCTAATAACATTATAAAATTTCATCTTTGGCTGTTCCATAATATCTTGAACTGTTCCTTTCTAGAAAGACATTTAGGCTATTTTTAGCTCTTTACTTTTGTATCACTATGCCAAAGCAGTAGGATGGAACAAATATGGACTTTGGTATCTGGGAGTATTGTATTTAAATTTTAACTCTCCCATCCCCTAGTTGAGTGCTCTTAGATAAAATGCCTAATCTCTCTGAGCCCCCCTTTGCTTATTAAAAGGGCTTACTAATAAATACTTTACAGATTTGGGCTTGCCAAATTTGAAAAGATTATGGGTTATCCAAGTGTATGCAGACTGGAAGAGAGTTCTAGGCTAGAAGAGATTTGAAACAAAAATCAACTTTAAAAGGGCCATTGAAATCCTAAGAGTGGATGAAATCAGTTGGGAAGAGTGGCTAGAGAGAGAAGGGCAGAGAGTCAAGGGTTCAAAATGTCCTGGGCACACACCAACATTTAGAAGGCCAGTGGAGGGGTAGTGCCAAAACCAGATGATGAAGAATGAATGTTAGAGGAGTGAAAAGAAAGCAGGAAAAAGTGCCAAGGAAGCCTAGGGAATCATTTAAAAAAGAGTGTGGAGAGGGAATGGTCAGAGAGGTATAACTAGAAAGAGAGGCAGTAGGAGGTGGAGACTGGAGGGAGAGACAGCTACAGAGCAAGTCACAGTAAGGCAATTACTGAAAATGTCCATTTGAGTTGACAGTTAGGAGGTCTTTGGTTTCCTCAGCTGGAATAGTTTCCATGGAATAGAGGGTCAGAGCCAGAGAAGGACATACTACAATGGGAGATTGTACCTCTAAAAAGTTTCTAAACAATGGAGGAGAAAAGATGTAGAGAAGCTAGAGAGGAATACAGGAAGAAGGGAGGGAGGATTTTCATTTTAAATGATGTGAGAGATGTGAATAAGGTTTTCTAGCCGAAACTGAGAGTAAGAAGACAGTTGAGAGGGAGAGGTTACAAACACAGGAAAGAAGGGGGAATTCATTCATGTATTCCTTTCTTGATTCATTTATTTATTCAACAAATAAGGATAGAGTACCTACTATGTGCTACTACCCTTCTATGTACTGTGGATACAGCACTGTTTAAGGTGGGTTAGGTCACTGCTTTCATTAGAGTGTATCTTCTAGTAGAAGAAACAGACAATAAACAACAACAACCACCATAAAAATAATTTGGGAAGAAAATATTAGAGAGTAAAAATTGTATGTGGAGCATCAAAATAGATTCACTGTTTTGTAACAGGTGGCAACTTTAGATTGGATGGTTAGGGGTGGCCTGGCAGAGGAGGTGATATTGAGTGTGAAGTCTACATGACATGACAGTCATGCCAGACCAGTGGCAAGAGGTTCCAAGTAGAGGGAAGAGATAGTGCAATGGCTCCAAGATGAGCTTGGCATTGTCTGTGGAACAAGAAGGCTAGGGTAATGGACAAGGGGAAGAGTTGGAGATGTGATCAGAAAGGAAGGCAGAGGCCAGAGCTCGAGGGATATTGTATGCAAAAGTTTTCTTCTAAATGTGATTAAAAGCCACTGGAAGATTTTAAACAGGGAGTAATATGGCTAGATTTATCTTTAAAAAGGATCATTCTGGCTGTTCTGAGAATATGTTTTAGAAGGAACCAGCAGAAGATATGAGCCTGTTAAGAAGTTATTTCTGTAGTCAAATGAGAGATGGTATGGTTTGGACTAGGGTGGTAGTGGTGAAGGTGATGAGAAGTGGATGGATTAAGGCCTTGTTTCAGTGTAGAGACTAAGAACCGGTTGGTGGATTGGATGTGGAGACATGGTGTATATAGGAAAGGAGGTAGCAAGAATGGCTCATGGCTGGAACACTTGAAAGAATGTGAATTATTTTTTTCAGATGGGACAAGATTGGTGGGTATGTGCAAATCAAGAGTTCTACATTGGACATGGTAAGGGGATGACTGATGGAGAAGACTAAAAGGAGCATGTTTATTGTCTATCATATTGGTAGCTCTATAACTGCAGCTGTACCTAAGTGGCCCCAGGTTATTTAAAGAATGTAAAAACAACTTGGGATATCCACTTTTTACTTCATCCACTATTTGCTATCTCATTTGGCCAACTGTCTGCTCTCTGGTTCCATACTCTGGCTTCTGACCCACCTGCCTGGTTCTAGAATCTCATTTATCCCTCTGATTTTTCACCGAGCTGCCATTCTGGCTCTCGGTCCTGTAGATTTTCTTTACTCTGCCATAGTATCAAGTTCAAGATAGTCCATCACATCTTATCAAGTAGTCCTTACCCCGTTTTACCATCCCACAGACCCAGTCCAAAAGAACCTTTGCTATCCACATCCCTACTCACCTATTCATAGGAAAAGAATCCAGACATTTACAATTTGTTAAACTACTAGGTTAATTCAGCTGATGGTTTACCCATTCTGTAATTGTTATTCTTAAACAAATCCTCTTTTGTTGCAAGTACCAGTTCAAACCAATTCCTTGTTAGGATTCTTATTCTTATATCTAGATCTTGTTGTTCATTAAGCTGATGCACTGACACCACTGTATTCCAAACCGACATCATCTCTCGCTTGGACCTCTGCAAAACTCTAACTGATCTCCCGTTGTCCAGCCAGTTCATTCTCCACAGCGTAACCAGGATAATTTCTCCAATCTGGACTTGATCCTGTCAGTCTCCTGCTTACAAGGCTTCAGTAGTTCTCTATTACCCTTAAGATCAAGCCTGCTAATCCTTGCATGCCCTGGCAGAGACATTAGCGACCATTAAATGATCCATGTGCTCCCTCACTTCTTCTAGCCTCTCTTGCAGTTAGTTGGGTCTTTGTGCCTAGTTCTGACCAGAGGGATTGAATATGCTACTCTGGGGCCAAAGCATTTAAGACACATGCTCTTTGCCTCTTATGGTGACCTTGAAAGCCACATGTGGAGATGGCAACATCAAAGCATGGTGGGATCCTGGCTGTAAGAGTTACCCCATGGAGAAGTACTGCCCTGGAATGTCATCTGACCTGCATTAAAGTTTACTTGACTGAGAAATAAATCTTTGTTGGTTAAGCGGCCGAGCTTTAGGGTTCTATTTCCGTAGCACAGCCTATTCTACTTGTTTAGTGCACACAGTCAACACGGTGCTGCAGGCTCTAACTCTGGTCCACTCGAGTCCAGCTTGCTCAGTTCTCCAGCTATGCAGGACACCTTTAACTTCCACCAAGTTGCCATGCTTTCCCCTGCCTCTGATTATTTCCCACTTGCTCCCTTCTACTTTCAACATAGGGACTTTAGCTAAACCTTACTCATCCTTCCAGACACAAATTAATCATCACTTATTTAGGGAAGCCCTTAAAATCACTGCCTTCCATAGTTTCCCACCATCTTGCTCATTACATTACACAGCACTGCAATTACTTGTATTTAAACAAATCTGTCTGCCCTGCTTAGACTATAAGTTTTGCCAGGGTACAGACACTGTCTCCTTGTACATCACTGGATTGCTGACCCCTAGCACAATACCTGGTAAATAGTAAGTATTCAACAAATATTTGTTGAATGGCTGAATGAATGAATGATTGGCAAGGGATAAATAACAAATGGAATAGAGATGATTGAAAAAAAGGGAGATGTTGAAATATATAGGCTATGGTTTGTGCAGAAACTACGCTTGGCCCAGGTTGGGTGCATTTTGGGTAGCCATGTAAAAACACTGATTTTAAGTGGATCTTGCCATATATCCTCTATGATACAAGTGGAGTTATTTGAAATAAAAACTAAATATTTGCTCCTTAAGAATTCCCTGATGGCTTTCCAGTGCATGTGAAGTAAGGTTCAAATACCTTAGCATGAGGTCTGAGTCAATTAAAGGTTGCCCTACCTTTCCTATTCCCTACCAGCTTCCCCATCTGTCATCATGCATACTCTACTCCAATCAAAGCAAATGCCTCGTCCTCTCATGTGAAGCTCCCACCTTGCCTACCTATCCAACTCTTACTTATATTTTAAGACTCATCTCCTCTGTTGAGACTGTTTCAGGGCTCCAATAATTCAGTGTCTATCATCCTTAGGTCACACTTATGGCATAATTTTTTGTTGATATGCCTATCCCTTTCACTAAGAGGTGGGCTCCTTTGGGTAGGAGCTCTGTGTAACCTACTAGCCTTCACAAATCCAAAGCTGGAATATTAGATTAGATGCTACTTTTAGTTTAGTTTTAAAATATTTTCTTTCCTTGAGATGGGAATAGATGGAAGTGGAGGATGCATAAAGGAAATAAATAACTTATTTTTAAAAGCTATGTTCCACTTTTAACTTTTTCTTGGAACTGGTTAGGTTTCAAAGTGCTACATACCATGGATATCAAGAAAAGAGCAGCAACTTCATACTCCATCGCTATTTATGGTTTGGTAGCAAAATCTTTATCCAGAATATACATACCTTTGATTTCTGACAAATAAAAAATAGCTTTTCCTACTTATATCCTAAATATTTAAAAATCTGAGCTTTTCTTCTAAAAATTTCCCCCTTTCTGGGACACATAGACTTAAAGGATTTCCTCTGTTGGAGGGGTAGGGAGTACAATTTAGTTTTTTCTTCTGATTTTAAGTGTTTTTAAAATTGTTATTACTTTTTATTTTTTTCCAGACACTTGGCCTTGAGCACTGGAAAAATTCCATTCCCCCTTCCCTGATGAGGACATTATGATAGAGGATGATTAGCCTTGACAACTCTCCAAGACTATGTCACTGACCTTGGATGCTAGGCTAATAATAATAGGAGTGGGTTGGCTTCTAAAGATGAGCCCATTTAAATGCTCACCTCAGCACCCAAAAGCTTGGCCTGGTTTACTCAGAAGGTGTGTCCATCTCTACCTGGACTGCCTCTGATAGCTGAGTCCCTTCATCCCATAGTAGCTGGGAGGGTTTTGAAAAGTAGTTGCTCAAGCATTGGAGCAGACAATCTAGGAATAAATAGTGCTTTGAGGCATACAACATGCAGCTCAGGATCCCCAATTTGGAGGGAAGTGCCAGAGAATTATTGAAGGAGACAGATTCTCATTCCTTCTTTCAGATGAGCCGAGGGATTCGGCAGGATCTCAACAAAAATGGGACATAAAGATGTCAGTAGGAGCACAAGGTTGCAATTTTCGGGTTTGCATGGTTATGCACAGTCTCTGTCAACCCTGACACATCCCACTTTAACCTGGCTAAAAGATCCCTTACTCAATCTCCAGGCCTGTAGCAACAGTTCTTGCCATTGTGCGTGTGTATACACGTGTGTTTGTATGTACACATTTTCATCCTGCAGAGCCAGTTGTTTTTCAGCTCACTGGTATAAAGTTCTGTTTTTCCTTTTTCAGGTGACCATGGGTTTGTCGTATTCAGCAGGCCTTTTGTCTAATGCATTGACACCTTAATGAAAAGCAAAAGGTAGATTCATCAAAAAAGACAAGATTACTTGAGTCATAAATGGAGAACATCAGGGAGGCTAGTAACAACAATAATAATAAATTGCAGCTATTGTCCATAGAAACTTGCTTTTGTAAGGTACTTTTGGTAATTACCTGTCAATGTTTCAGTTTCAACACCCGCTCCTTGAATTGATGGAGTCTATTTATAATCACACAGAATTCTTGTATTTGCCTTTTGAAATGCCTTCCATTTCCAGGCATGAATAGGACAGGGGTTATTTTATTTTTCTAAGAGGAGGAAGTGCTATTCAAATCCTGTTTTGGTATCACCCAAAGTCAAGTCACCATCATCTCTTGCCTGGCCAGGTGCAGTAATCCCTGCACTTTCTCTCTCCTCCATTTTTTCTCTATGTGCAGTAGACAGAGTAATCACTTAAAACAGTTAATTTATTATGTTTTAAAATAAAAAAAAACAATGTATGAATATAGTTTTTTGAAGAGATAAGTTCAAAGGGACATATAATGAACAGTAAATCTCTATGCCAGATCCCTAGTCCCCAAGGGCTTCTTCCCATAAGCCACCTCACTTACGAATTAATTGTATATTTTTCAGAGATAGTCTTTGTATACACAAACATATACATGCACACATACATATATACATATGTATATATTTGATAAATTGTTTTTCTGCTATACAGGTATGTTTTAAATATATGCATGTGATCATAATAAACAACAGAAGCTCCCCATTAACTTCAGGATAATATCCCCAATATCAAGCCCTGCATGATATGGCTATTCCCTGACTTTGCAGCCTTGTTTCATCCCATTCTCTTCCTCATTCTCTCCATTTCACACTGGACTCACTTCAGATTCTCAAACATCTCATCCTACTGATTTAGTTTCTTCAGACATGTTTTTCTCTTCAACCACAATAGCCTTCCCTGGAATGGAAATTGTGGTTGCCTCTTGCTTTAGTTTCCCAGGCTACTCAAGCAAATACCATGAAATGGGTTGGGTTAAACAATGAGAATTTGTTTGCTTAGGCTTTTGAGGCTAAAAGCAAGTCCAAATCAAGGCGTCAAGGCAATGCTTTCTCCCTGAAGACTGTTCTGAGGCTGAGCAGCCGGCAATCCTTGGCTCTTTTGTCACATGGCAAAGCACATGGTGGTGTCTCCTGGGTCTTTCTCTTCTCTTCTAGGTTCCATTGATGTCTAGCCTCTTGCTTCCTGTGGCTTTTCTCTCAGAATTTCATTCTGCTTATTGAGACTCCAGTAATAGGATTAAGACCCATCCTGATTGGGCTGGACCACACTTTATCTGAAGTAACCTCAACAAAAGGTCCTACTTACAATGGGTTCAGTCCCAAAGGAATGGATTAGATTTAAGAACATGTTTTTATGGGGTACACAGCTTCAAACCACTGTACCTTCTCAACATATATGCCATGTATGCTTAGCTGTCGTGTAGTTTGTATGGTATATACCCAACCTAGAATCCAAAGGCTCACAAATTCCATTCTCCTTACCACAATGATTGGTTCAGTTAACCAAGATCTAGGTCAACCAGCAAGGCATCCACTGGTTAGGAAGACTGGTTTCCAGTGGCTGAATCGGCATAAAGAGGGGACTTTTTCTTTCTCTCTTTGAAGGTGAACAAGCAAGCTCTGGTTGCTGATGGTAGACACTATCTTGATAGAAACCAAGAGAATGAAACCAACATATAAAATTTGGAAGGACAGTTGAATCTCAGAGAATCAAAGCCATAGCCTTAAACAAACTGCCTGAAGCCCCAAGATATTTCACTAGCTGTAATCCAATTTTCATCACTGAATCTCTGTGGAGAGGATGTGTGGGTGATAGTTGAGAACTCTATTCTAATATAGGTCAGAATTCTGAATTAGAACATTGACTCTTTAACATAATGGGTGTATTAGTCAGCCAAAGGGGTGTGATGCAAAGTACCAGAACTCTGTTAGCTTTTATAAAGGGTATTTATTTGGGTAGAAGTTTACAGTTACCAGGCCCTAAAGAGTCCAACTCAAGAAGAGGTACTTTCTCATCCAAAGTCTGTTGCCACGTGTTGACACAAGATGGTGGGAGATGTCTGCAAAGGTTCAGCCTTCCTCCTTCCTCTTAAGGCTCCGTGGTCGAAGCTTCTTCTGATCTCAGCTGTAGACTGTCATAAGGCTCGTCCCTCTTCCCAGGGCTCATCTGTTTTCAGACTCAGCTGCTCTGGTCTTTTCACAAGGTTAGCTGTAGACTATCAGGCTCATCTCTCTTCCCGGGACCTCTGCTGTGTCTAATGGAGCCTTCTGTCTTTTCTCAGGTATCTGCTTCTCTGTGTGTTTATTTCCATGTGAGAGTCTGTTTTATAAACCCCAGGTGGGTGGGACTCGATACTGAGTCATACTCTAATGATGTGGTTGGATCAGAGCCCTAATCTTAACATAATTTAATCAGATGTCTCAGCTGAATCTAATATAATCAAAGGGTTATCATTCCAGAGGAACCAACCAGTTTACAAACATAATCTATATTTCTTTTTGGAATTCATAAACAATACCAAACTGCCACACCGGGCTTCTTGTCTTGGGCAAGGTACTGAATATTTTAAAGCTTCAGTTTCTTTACCCTTAAAGTGGGTATCTGATGCGAATATTCTCGCTGTCCTGATTTTGTGATAATCAGGGTAGGCTAAATATTCACTATATTAGAAACCATGCATGTGTCCCCAGACCTAGTCTTTCTCCCTAGCTCTGGTTTTTAGAATGCTGGTGATAAACTAAGCCTGATTTATTATATGACAATCCTGTATGGGAAAAGACTGTAACTCTAGGCATCTTTGGTCAATCTTAAGAGATATAGCAGGGGAACGGATGTGGCTCAAATGGTTGGGCATCTGTCTCCCATATGGAGGGACCTGGGTCTGATCCCTGGGAAAAAAGAAAAATATAGAAGGTGCGTGGGCTCCCAGGCCCAGTGAGCGGGTGCACCGCTAGACCCTGCGAGCCACACAGCAAGATGATGACGTAACAGGAGAGTGACACAAGGGAGAGCCAAGACGAGATGCACTGAAAAACCAGGAACTAAGGTTGTGCAGGCAGTAGGACGCCTCTTTCCCACATCGGAGGTTCTGAGAATTGAATCCCAGTGAAGACAGGAGGAGAAGGATAAGAAGAGAGGGCAGGGAATGGACACAGAGAGTTGCCCAGCGAATGGACACAAAACCAGCAAAAACGGTGTGTGTATGTGTGTGTGTAAAAATGGATAAAAGTAAATGAATAGATAAATGAATCCTTAAAAAAATGTATAGGGGAGTAAGATACGGACTATAGTTAGTAGTAATACTTTGACAATGCTCTTTCATAATTTGTTAACAAATGTTTCACAGCAATGCAAAGTATTTGTGGTGGGGTGATGTGTGGGAGCCCTGTATGATGTTATGCATGTTTGTTTTGTAAGTTCACAAAGTTTACTGAACACTTATAGTTTATGTATGTTCATGTATGAATGACATACTTCAATAAATTGTTTAAAAAAAAATAAAGTGGGTATCTGCCTCTTTGTGTTGTCATGAAGATTAAATGACATAATGTATGCAATATACATATCAGTAGTAAATGCTCACACATAGTATTTTCTATCACATATTAAATATTTAATAATTGTTTTATAATACATACTCAGTCCATGTAGCTACTTGTTCTTATTTTATTACAGTTGAGTTTCAATTTCTAGAGATGCAAAATGAGATTATTTTTAACTGTTCTCCAGGTTCTGAGGGGCTTCACTTATAAGTGATTTAACGTACATAGGATTGACCCATTGTTGGATTGATGATTATTTCTGCTTGATTCAGATTCTTTTGTAACCCAGTGATTTTGAAGAGCTATTGTTTTTCAAAAAAGAAAATGGATTTGAAGGCATATTATGGTGATTTAGTGTTGGTTGTTTGTTGAAACGTAAATAGCCCTGGATGTGCCACTCACTAGGAAAGATCCTTGCTTTTCACTATGGACAAAATAGCTTTGTTTCACGTTAATAACTTGCTTTGGTCAAACCAATCATGGGATTCCTTAAACACAGTAGCATGCCTGCTATTGTCATTAGCATGTCAGTGCACAGATGTGTGTCTCTCTGCCCATCGTTATTACTGAGCACTGCATACCCTTAACTTGGGGACTGTACTGAGAAGTTTAAGTGTGAAATGCATGTCTGCCTCTTTCATACAGGCATACATAACCTAAAGCACAGGCAACAGCTGCAGAGGCAGTTAGAAAACTTATCTATTGTGTATTTGTAGAAATTGCAATGGTAAGAAATAAATTGCCCACCCACAATGTCTTTTGAACACATATATGTATATTTCTCTTACAGAAGTGTGCTATGAACAATGCTTTTGGGTTTTCAAAGTTGGATGTATTGGATGAGGTGGGCTTAAACAAGAATAAAATTTAGAGGGAAAATGAAAACCCATTGCTTCTTTTTTTTGTCCTATTCCTGCCTATGCATTTTGCTGGAGTTGGAAATAGCTCTTCCATTTTACCAACTTGAAAATAAATGGAATGTTCTGCTATGGCCCTTGGGCCACTGAGGGAACTGAGGTTGGATGCAGAGTTTTGTGATTCTAGATGGATGCCCAGGGCAGCACAGTAAGTGGTGGCAGCTAATTTGGTGATCATGTTTAGCCCTCTTTGATAATCCCTCGCATAACGCTTTTAATAATCTTTTTAGGTGGCCTTAATCACCACTGCAGCATTAACAGCTATTTCACCGTGGAGCCATGGTTTGGGCATGGATTTATTACTCAGACCAGCTCAGTGTGAAGCTGCGGAAACCATCTCCATCACCTTATCATGCTAGTTGCAGCTGTACTCCATCCCGTGAAAGCACTGATTATGGTAAATTCCCATGTGTTTCCAGCTTTTCTAAAAACTGATAATTGTACTCATCCCCCTCCCCCCAAAAAACCCCACACATACACCCACAATAATATGAAATAGCAATAATCGTATTTGTAGTTATGTACTTGGCACTCTTCCTAACCCTATCTGTGAATTCACTCATCTAACTCCCCTCCCCAACAACACAATGAGGCAATACTATTATTATCCAATTTTTCTATTGAGTAACTGAGGCAAGGAGAGGTCCAGCAATTTGCCCGTTGTTATACAGATAGTAAATTGTGGAATTATGAATGATGATAATGATAATAATAATAGCTATCATTAACTGAGTGCTTCTAAGGCCAGACCAGGCCAGACACTCTACTAAGAACTTTATGTGTATTAGCTTATTTAATCCTCACAACAGCCCAAGGAGAGAGTTACTATTATTCAATTCATTTCAGAGCGACAATATCCAAGGCAGAGAGAAGTTAAATACTTTGCTCTAAGTCACATATCTAGGGAGCAGGAGAGCAGAACTTTGAACTCTTGAACCTGTGTGATTAACTACTAAGCAGTAGTCCCTCTAGATAGGAAAATTCTTCTTCCAGATCCCTGGGAGATTGGACTAGGCTTCCATATGGTGCTGGCTGCCAAGAGCACTGAGCTTACCTATTAGGTTTTGTCTCTCTCTGGCAATGTCCCAAACCTCAGGACCTTTTCAGCCCCTGTTCTCATATCCCAATGCCCCCATCACAGACTTTCCAGTATTCCATTTCTTTAAGAGCTAGCTTGGGCTCATTGGCAGATGGCCAATCTGAGAACCTACTTCACAAACACATATAGTGGTAGGAAATGCATTAAAATGTTCTAGATAGTTAAATATTTTTGGCATAGAATCTAATCAATATAATCACAGCTTGTTACCCTTTGCAGGCAACAATAATTCTTTTATTCATCCAACATTAGATGACTATGATGGCCTGAATACTAGACGAGGCTTCCATTAGTATTTGTGACAGGAGCATTTTGGAAGGGCAATGCCCCATTGATTGGAGTGGCTTTAATGGTAGAAGCCTTGGCAAGCAGGCTTTTTGGCACCTCTCAAGTCACATTAGCTCAATGGCCATTGGCTCTGCTTATCTGAACAGCTGTTCTTGCTGGCATCACTTCTAAAAGAGGATGGAGTCTGAGTTCATTGTGAAAAGAAGAAAATGGTTTGTCAGAGTTAGATGAATTCTTTCAGATCTAGAGAATGCCATTTTTCTTACTCAAAACATAAGATTTATGAAATGGAATTTACTGACCTGAAATTCAGCTTCAAAAGAGAAGTTTACATTAGACTTCACAAGGGAATCTGGTCAATGTTTTCTCCTCCTCCTTCTCCTTCTCCTTCTTATTTTGGGTTTATTTGTTTAAATAATTGGGTTCTCCTGTTGCCCATTTCCAACCCATTTGAAGGGCTCCACTCCCTGCTCTCCCCACCTCTGCCCCCAATGGAATCTTACCTTTATATTGTACACAGGGCGATCATCCTCCTCAAACACTTTGTTGAGAACACTGAGTGGCCAATTTAGAATGACAGGAACAAATCAGGGGACTCAGAGCTGCAGCAGGCAGGATTTTTTTTTTATATTGAAGACTCAGGTCAGGCCTGATTTGGAGCTAGATAATGAGGGTCTGATTGAATTTGCCATCTTCAAAACATTGTGAGGGAAGCAGATGTAGCTCAAGTGGTTGAGCACCTGCTTCCCATGTAAGAGATACCAGGTTCAATTCCCAGTACTTCCTAAAAACAAAACAACAACAACAAAAAAAACATTGTGAGGTCTTTTGGGCCAGTAAACACTTTCCCTTGTTTTTCTGCACAGAAATAAGGATGAGATCCAGCTGTCAGTATAATTATTTGTGTATCATAAGGCATCAGAAGTCATGCGTTTGGTGGCTGATGTGCTGGGGCATCTTAGATAGGTCATTTAATCTTTTTGGTGTTTTAGTTTTTCCATCTGTGAAAGCATGATAACACACATTGTACTTCTAAGGAAAGTGTTACTAAGAAGAATGTATAAAGTGTGTCACTTGAGGAACTCAGACTTTGGCAAAAGAACTGTGCATCACTTTTACTAGAGAAAGTGTAATCCTGAGGTGTTATAGCACCTTTATGAAAATTATTCTGAGAAAAAGTCCTTGCCAACGAAACATCAAATCTGGGTGAAGAGAGGATCATTCTTGATGTTTTATACATTTGGAGGTGACTTCTGACAAAGGCTTACTGGTTTCCTAGTTTCTCCATGAGGAAAGCTGCAATCATGGGTACATAATTTGATAGTCCAAATTAAATATAATTAGAAATAAAAATTCTTATAGGCTCAGCTTCAGATTCTAAATTTCCAGTAACATCTTGGTAGTTTCGTTCTTCTGCTTTGGGCAAGCTTTGGTACTGAAGAAAGTCTTGTGGCTGCTTTTCACACACAACGTATTAAAAATGGCAGCATGTTGTCAGTCCTCGAAAACGCGAGACTTTTTTGATTCTGAAGTCCTTTCTTATGGTCTAGATTGTCCTAGATCTCTCAGACCAGATATACTTTTATAAATACATCGAACCAATCAGTATATATTTTTGCAGGTTACAAAAATTGTTCCAGTAAACTCCTTAATGAAACCCCTGGATGAAGCTGCATCTGAAATCATAACACAGTTTTGCTTCCACAGCTTCTCATTTCTATATATTTTTAAAAAGTAATTTAACCATTTTCATACATATGCGTCAAACTCAGTGGAACCCCTTCTTTCCAGTCACCTTCTTACTTACTCACTCTTCTACTTCTCCTTCCTCCACCCCCTTGAAACTACTCAGATGAGACCTGTTGCTTTCACTGTGTGAATTTTCCATTGGCAGAGCCCCAGCTCTCAGAATCATTCTCTTTCCCTAAAGGGAATCACCAGATGCTCAGACTGTGATCAATGTGCAGTGAGCCGTTTGCCCTTGCCTGGGCTTGCCCACGTGTCTTTGCAAAAATGTAAACAGAGGCCCTGCAACTCTGCCCCGGGGCAGAGAGCAGAGCTTCAAATCAGTAACAAACCCAAACAAATGCAGGACATGTTGCTCCTTCCTCGCCTGTATTTCACATTTGCAGAAGGATGAGCACTCTCCCTCTTGAGTTCTAGGGGCTTTAAGTTACTGTGCCTGAATAGTGAGAGTTCAGTGGGATAAAAATCCACTTTTTAAGAGCTGTGACAATTTGTTATTTAACACTTTTAAAATGTCTACTCTTTTTGCCCCAGCAATTTCACTGCTGTCAGTATCACGGGGGAAATAGTTATGTGGTTAAAGCTCTAAAGCTACATTTATGTTCACTTCATATAGTTTACAATTGCCCAGAACTGGAATGGACCTAACTGTCTGATAAGATGAATTTGGTTAAGTAAGTCATGAAGTCCATCTGTATGGCTCCCTTTTTCTCTCCACCAGGTAGACTTATATCTCCCATTTAAAATTGAGGGTGTAAAATTTTTTTATTTTAGATTATAGACAGTCTTGGAGAACTTGATGAAAGCTATCAACCATCTCCTCAGAAAAGCTCAACATTTTCTGTAAAGTATCAGAGAATCACAAAATAAACTTGCCTATCACACAAAGGTTAAGAACATTTAATACAAAGAAATTAGTAAAGGTAATATATAATGAATATGATATGTTGAGAAGTAGAACATGCAGGTGATAAAACAGTAAAATTCTATTTTTGTAAAAAATAACTATATATGTAAAGAAAACATGCTAACGATAGTTATCTCTGGGGGCTGATATTATGGCCTCCGCGTATCTTCTTTTTTCCTTCTGTTCCTCCTTCCTCCCTTTCTTCCTACAGTATCTCCTTCCTTCCATCCTTTCTTCCTTCTTTCCTTCCCTCTCCCTTCCTTAATTGTTTGATTATTTGTACTTCTAACTTTTTTACAACTAAACATGAATCATTTTTATAAGAAGAAGCCAATCCTGAAATTTAGTTTTAATTTTTAAAAAATTATCAGTTAGAAAAACTGGGGGATATTTCTACCACCTGTCTTTATTTTTCTTTGCCGTGTCCCATAGGTTTTTTATTTTTTCAACAAATACATTTTCTTGATACATATTAATAAAGCATAAATCCATCAAAAATGTACAATCAATGGTATTCAGTATAATCACATAGTTGTGTGCTCATCACTTCACTCATTTTTAGAACATTTTTATTATTCCAGTAATAATAATAAAAACCAAAAACCAACCAATCAAACAAACAAAACTCATTACCTCTCAGTCTCTCTATGCTTCCCCTTCCACACATAGCTGGTATTCTTTTTCATTCTCTAGTATATTTGTATTTATATTTTGTAAAACAGACTTATATATACAATATCACCCATATTCGTATCTTACATGAGGTTTCACTATGTTATATAGTCCCATGTTACATTTTTTAGCTTTTCTTCTAGTCCTTAGATTTTCCCTTTCAACCACTGTCATATCCATAAAATAGTTCTGCTAGTCACAAATACCAGGATGTGCTCTCACCATTTCCATTCATTTCCAAAGATTTACAAACAACATTTTAACCAATTATGCACAGATTAACCCTCAGCTTTCCATTTTCTACCCTCATTCTATTTTCTGGTGACCTATATTCTAATTATTAATTCCATAAGTTTACATAATATATTTAGTATATTTAGTTCATAATAGTGTAATCATACAGTATTTGTCCTTTTGTGTCTGGCTTGTTTCATTCAGCATAAGTCCTCCAGGTTCATCCATGTTGTCATATACTTCACGACTTCATTTCTTCTGACTATTGTATACTATTCCATCATGTGTATACACCACACTTTTTTTTTTATCCATTCATCAGTTGGTGGACACCTGGGTTGTTTACAGCTTTTGGCAATTGTGAATAATGCCACTATGAACATCAGTTCTACCACCCCTCTTTAGTTACCAAATGATGAAATAATAGAATGAGGGACATTAGAATGAGGAAACACTATTTCCGAATGAGATTCAAATAGGACCATGTAAAAAGGTAATAGATTGATAGACTTTCTTTTCAACATGAAATATAGATAAAACATATAAAAAATTAAAAATGAGTTGGAGCCAATTCCTAAATGCCAGAACCATACATGGGGGAGTGGATGTGGCTCAAGTGTTTGAGCTTGCTTCCCACATGGGTGGTTCTGGGTTCAGCCCCCAGTGCCTCCTGAAAACAGCAAAAACAAACAAGAAGCAAACAAATGAAAAAGTCAACTCAGGGAAGCTGATGTGGCTTAGTGGTTGAGTGCTGGCTTCCCACATATGAGGTCCCAGGTGCAATCCCCTGCCCTGGTAGCTCAAGAAAAAAAAAAAAAAAAAGAACCATAGAACCATACATGGTGATCAAGAAATGCTTACCTCTAGCTAACCTTTAGCTTGATATCAAGCTCTACAGTATTTCCACTCCTGGAGCATCCTTTGGGGTGTCCATGATGGCTCAATGTCTTGAGGGATAAGGGGACTGACCGAGTGTGGTATTCTTATTTCATTTACCTCATGAGGGACCTGGAAGCAGTTGTGCCACTTGGGCAGAACTTATTCTCTCCATTTGAGTGAAGTTTGCATATCTTCTATTTACTACAGTGTGTCCTTAAGGAAAGAGATGTTAATTTTTGGACTGCAGGGATATCTGTTTTAGTTTGCTAGTCTGCTATGATGAATTCCACGTAATGGGTTAGATTAAATAACAAGAATTTATTGGCTCATGGTTTTGAGGCTAGAAGAAGTCTAAAATGAAGATATAGGCAAGATTTGCTTTCTCCTCAAATCTGTATGTTCTGGTGCTGGCTGCCAGAAATCCTTGGCCTTCCTTGGTTTATATCTGCCTCCCATACGGGGGATGTCCTCTCCTTTCTCCTGCTCTTTCGGTTTCCAGTGAGTTCTGCTTCTTCCTGTGTGGCCTTCTCTAACTTCTGTCTTCTGGTTTCTTCTCTTTGTAAGGCCTCCAGTACTATGGATTAAGACCCACGCTCATTCAGTTGGGCCACACCTTAAATACAAATAACTTCTTTAAGAGGTCCTGTTTACAGTGGGTTCACACCCATGGGGCCCTGGGTTAAGATAAAGAGCATGTGTTTGTTGGAGTACATAGTTCAGTCTATCACAGTGTCCATGTCCCGTTTCTTGGGTAACAGAGACCTCATCTTCCTTTGGGGAACTCCCTTTTTCCACTTTCAGAAGCTGTGGCTTCAGTCTGGCTGGCTTGTCCCTCTGGCTCCAGGATGAGTACATGTCTCAGGCCTGGTCAATTACAGCATTCATTCTTTTGGGCCACAGTGATTGGTTCAAGGATAAGCATGTGATCCAAGCAACAATATACAAAGAAGGAACTTTTGATAAAGATTTTTGGAGCCAAGGTTTCCAAGCTGGGAATGTAAGCTTAGAATTGCTGATGGCCATGTTGTGGAAAGAGCCTGTAGAAAAATGAAGGCAAAATAGCCATGCAGAGTTACAAGACAGAAGAAGGCAGGTGATGGTGTGTGTGTGTGTGTGTGTGTGCACGTGCGCATCAAGTTCTGAGGCTTCATTTGAACCCCCAGACCCATCTGTGCCTGAACGGACTTGGCACTGGGGTTTTCAATTATGTTTAGCAATAAATTCTCTGCTTTGCTGAAGTCAGTTTGAGATGGGTCTGTTTTGCTTGCAACCAATTGTGTTTTGATTAATGTACTGGTTTAATCATAAAAATAACAACGTATTGAACATTTCTCAAGTGACAGACCCTGTTTAAACTCTTTATATACATTCTTTTATTAATCCTCATAGCAGTTATTTTTAAGAAAGGAAACTGAGGTTCAGAAAGGTTAAATAACTTGCTTCAGATCCCTCAGCAAGTAGTAGTTGCTCCTAGATTCAAACCCAGATATGCCTCATTCTAAACCCCCATGCTCTTAAAAAAGCATGCTATCCACCAAGCAATGATACAAAATGAAAGTTAAGCCTGGCAGTTGGTGGGTTGTTCATCACAGGCATTCATTTTTATTGTAATTTAGAAAGGGAAGCACTGAGGATAATAAATGAGCATTTACTAAGCAGGGCCAATTTTAGAGGTTAAACGCTCTTCACCTTCAGTTTCCTTGTCAGTTCCCTGCCATTATTTTGGTTTTCTTTCTAAGCACCAGACAATGCCTAACAGAAGAATCCTAACCAACTTCTATGTCTTCATTTTACTAGTTGGACACATGAAGGTCTGGGGGAAACTCTAAGTAGCCTGATATACATCTTAAAACTACTCTAGGGCTCATTTCTGCTACAAATAGTGCAAAGTTGGAGATAAAGCATGGGTTCTTTAAGCATCAGGGAGGAAAAACAAGGCTACATTGGTGATATGTTGTTAGAAACCCAGAGTGAGCTTTTTTTCATTAATAAAATAAAAGTGAAGAGGTTAATGCGTTCTGTCCCTGCCCCTCCTCAGGTAGGACTGCTTACATTTTAACACAAGCAGAAGAGTTCTCTCTTGAGGACAGAAGGAAACAAGGTGCGCATACATTTCTCCAGCGCAGAGGTTCATGCTGTACTCATAACATCCTGTTCTGTGCTGTCTGTGATGTGGTAGATAGCAGTCCCTCCACGGTCTGCTACAGCCCAGCTCATTTTTCATGAAGACAATGCTCTTGGAGGCTGAAGAAATGGGCCACTGACGCCTTCTCCTTGTCATTCTTAGAGTTAAAGGATGGTAATTCCCAGTTGCTTTGAGACTGCACCTTCTGTCTTCTCTAAAATTAGGTCTTTAATACCTTTGAGATATTTAGAAAACTTAAATTTTACTGGAAGTCCAGAGAGTATTAGTCAGTGAAAAAGAAATCTCAATTTTTTTTTTTTTAGTTTAGCACAAGAGAATGCTGCTCTGTTGATCTCTGCAGATATAGTGTCAGGAAAGGAAGATTGGGTTTTGAAGCAAGGTATGATGAAACCTGATACTGAGAAAAAACAGTGTAAATGAAGGCTTCCATCTCCTAGGGACCCGGATTTCTGACTTCTGATCCACCCCTTCCATGGGGGAAGGGTAGCAAAGGGGTGGGAGATGACTTTTTGTATATTATATTTATTAACTTCCAAAGGAGATTGTGTCTAAAAAACCCTATTTATTGGAAAGAGATTAATGAGGAATAAAATCTCATTTCTGTCATCAGGGAGCTGACCCAGAAGTAGTTCTTTGCATTTGGAAATTCTTAAGGCATAACTAGAATAGGAATCACTTCTGCTGGTCAACTACAAAAGAAGATGCTTCCCTTCTATCTTCTCCAGTGAATTGCAAAGTCACTGTTCTGTAATACACAAGACAGACAATAACAGTGGGTTGTGTGTGTGTGTGTTTAAAGGATTTATTTATTTATTTATTTACTTTTATTCATTTTTACCCCCTGCTCGTTTTTGCTGTTTTTCTGTCCATTCGCTGGGCAACTCTCTGTATCTGTTTCATGCCCTCTCTTTTCATCCTTCTCCTCCTGTCTTCACTGGGATTTGATCCTTGGAACCTCCAATGTGGGAGAGAGGCATCCTACTGCCTGTTCCACCTTAGTTCCCGGTGGGTTGTGTTTTGGGAAGACTTTTGTTAGAGAGTATAATGTGCGTCCTGGGATTGCGTTTCTCTCCTGGTAGTTCCAAATCTTGCCTCATCAATGGAATCTCTAAGGTGATTTTTAAAAAATAGAGCCATCCTTTGTCAAACTCATATCTACTAAATAAGAATACATTAGAACAAGACCTGACCATCTATAATTTTATCTAGGTGATCTTTATATTCAACTAGGGAGTTATCACTCTTGTTTTTCCTTAGTCAGAAAAATTCATCGATGAGCTACTTGCTATTTGGGAATCTGTAGACATGATCTACAAGTTAGGCCAGGCTTCAATTCTGGGTATAGGGTAGGGTATGGGAAGTGAATATTAGAGAGAGATGGCAGAAAAAAGACAGACCTGATGAGGGCAACATGGAGGCATCATCTCAGAAGGTCGAGTACCCTGAGGCAAAAGGGATTCTTGATATGGTTTTCTGCATGGGTTTTGAAGAATGATTTGTTGAAAGAACAGAATGTTGCAAAGAGAACTTTGCATCCTTCAATTAAAAAAAAAAAAAAAAATCTCAATTCTGGGTGGCTCTTGATCCCACCATTTTAATGCTATTCTTAAATTTCAGAAACCAGAAATATATGTTAAAACCCCATCCCTTCCAAACCGAGCTCTGTAACAGGAAGTCTGAATGACACACTTCAATCCAAAATGCAATGTATGTGGTAGTTTAGTATTTCTTTCCCACCTAGGAGAGTCCATCACATGCCCATTTACTCATGCAATCATTTAATTAGCCATCAGTTTTTGGACTACCACTAGTTGTCATAGTGCCAGGTGATATGGGATGAATAAAGCAGGCATGACCTGCCCTATAGATTGTCACCAGTGTGGGGGACAATAAGTCATGCAGGAGAGGGAATGATCAGCTCTCTCTGGGCAGAGGGAAAAGTTGTGTCAGTGAAGTCTTTCTAGAGAAAAGGACACCTAAACAAGGTTTTAAAGAGTGAAATGGAGAGTCACCTGGGAACTAGACAAAGTCTTCTTAGGCAAAAGCAAAAGCTTGAGCCCCGGCATGGAAAGACCTGGTGGGTCTGGGAAGTATACGTAATTTGCTATAAGAGTGTGAAAGGGAAAAGTGGTGGGACCTGATCTAGTGATTTGGCCGCATCCAGATCATGCAGGGTCTTGAAGGTCTCTGCTTCTGTTCTAAGGAAAAGACCTTGACACAACCAAAGGGTCTGGATTTATAAACACACAGCAGAAGACAGCAGAGACTGCCTATTTAAACAAACAGGTGAGTATGAACAGACTTGTGCATTCATTTTGTATGTACCTTGAGATTGGGGTTGCAGGAGTCTACCTCAGATAAACTGGGTATAATAATTTGGCAACTCACGACTTTTAAAGAATATTTTTTCCTTGGCTGCAGAATATATATATATATAAAGAAAACCATGTCTAGCTTCAATTTTAAAATGCCTTAATTTGAAAGACCATTAGTCATGAAGGTGTTTCCATAGCAAATGTGTGTGGGATGTCCTAGCTTGGTTGGCAGCAGTTCAAGGGAACTTATATCATTAAATTGGGACAGGGCCTGGCATGATGACTAGGAAATTCATGGCACTGTTCCCATAGCATGAAGTGTCCATTTAAGGGAAAGGTAAACAAAAGGCAAAGAGCTAGAGAAGAAGTGCTGGAATGAAAACAAGTAACAAAGGGAAGATAAAAATGGAAATCCCAGTTCAGTGTGAATAATAGGAATGCAAATGGTGCTATTAAAATAGTAAGGAACATCACTTTTCAAAAAGGCAAAGCAAAGGAAAATTGTAGTAGCAAAAGCATTTTGCATGGTAAAATTGTACACTGTATATGCCTCTCAGAAGCAAAGCCACCCACTCCAATTTTTCTCAGCACGATGCTGAGAATTTGGTGAGTCACTTTATGAAAGTTTACTACAAAGCCCCAATCTGCATATTTTTAAAAATAGTACATTTGGATGAAATCTTCCTTTACCCAGCAGCTACCTACTAATGGCTCCATTTTTATTGCCAAAATTCCTACTAGGGCTAGGAAAATGACACATTTTTTAAGAAACTGATAAGTTTATGAAATATCTCTAGTACTTATTGGTAAGTTAAAAAAAAATCATGGTGGAGAAACATGTGTATACTATGTTATCATTTATTTAAGAAGAAAATAATTTGAATATAAATTTGCTTATATTAAAAAAATTGAAGGAAACTTTATTTTTGAGGGAGTGAGGAAATGGAGTGGAGAGGACAATGTCAAGACCTAGATGTCTCTGAATATATTTTGTTTTTATTTTTATTTTAAAAACATGTAAATGTTTAGCATGATTATAAAATGCAATTAATCATGAGAAAAGCCATCTTGAAAAATAGAAAGTAAAATGGCACAGGTCAATCCGAGTTTCAAGTTAGTGGCATAACCACAGAGAGATTTTAAAACATTCATTTGTCTGTGAAAGAATTGTCAATAAAAATCTTAAATTGTGTTTTCTAATTTTATTATTGGTGATAGTATTGGTACCATTTTATTGTTGTTTGGTTTGAGACTGCTGTGTGTTTATATGGGATAAAGCAAATAAGGAATTATTTTGGTACTGTTGGGAAGTAGAATTTTTGTCATGGAAGAAAGATAATCCAGATGTAAGATCAAAGAGTTTAAGTAAAAGCCCTGTAGTCTTGAATTTATATTGCAATTATCAATTTAAATTGTGATGTTTTTAAAAATAATTACAGATTCCTTAGCTCTAGCCACTGAAAGGACCTCTAGAAGCAATGACCAGCCCAGTGGAATGACCATTCCCTAGTGTCCAGATTGTGGTTTCTCAATACCATTCCCCATGAAAAGGAGCTACGACTCCTTGAAAGACAGCTGATTCCTGATCTGGAGCTGGAAATGCCTAAGATGTGCTGGAATAACTTATTATACAAAAGAGAGGGGAAGCCATCAGTAATTTGGGGGGTTATGTTTAAAATACTCTGGACCCAACTGGAAAGGCTTTCTCCAGCCAAATGTGGGACAATTCGAGCTACAGTAAGAGTTGCAATGGAAATTGAAACACAGCAATTATTTTTAAATTCATAGTGATACTAAAACATACACACACAGTCAAGAGAATCCTCAAAATCCCCAAATCACTGGTCATCTTTGGAGGATGCACTAGGTAACCAACAGATAAATTTGAAAACTAGTAAGTAAAGGAAAGAATTAAACATTTAGCCTGTCTTTACTTTACACACTATGCCACTGGGTAACCAGATAGCAAATAGGTCCTGATCACAATCAGCAAAATGAAAATTGGTGAAATGTGAATACTGATGGGTTAGTTGATAATATTATGGATTTACTGTTAATTTTCTTTAGCTATGATAATGCATTGGGGTTACCAAAAAAAGAGTGCTTATCTTTGAATTGTATATATATAGATATAAAAATATTTACAGATGAAATGATGTGATGACTTGGTTTTGCTTTCAAATAATTCAGTGGGAATGGGAGAAAGAGATTTGGATAAGGGTGTTAATGAAGGAAGATTGGCCATGAGTTAACAATTGGTGAAACTGGGAAAATGGGTTTTAAAGGATTTATTATATTATTCTTTTTTCTTTGTAAATGTGACAGTATGAAGTTCTTTTATGAATCCCCAAAAGAAAAAGATTATGTTATTGAACGAATCCATTCCTATGGGTGTGAGACATTTTTGACTGGACTACATCAGTGAGGTGTGACTCAGGGTGAGTCTCCGCCCTATTACTGGAGCTGATATAAACAGAGAGACAGAAGAAAAGGAAGCTGCCATTTTCCTCCTGGAAAACAGAGAAGCCCCAAGAGACTGAGAGAGGAGGCTTGGAAAGAGACAAGTCTTATGCCTGTTTTCCCACAGCTGAGCTCCAGGAGATGGTAGATTCTGGAGGGGAAGGCAGGTACCTTGGCAGAGATCAGTGGCCATCTTGCTTTGCCATGTGGCAGAACCTCTGAGAAAGCACCTCTGCTGATGGCTTCACCTCTCCCCAATATGGCTCCCTCGTCTGTCTGTTTGTTGTCTGCTCATCTTCTTTAGGAGGCACTGGGAACCAAACCTGGGACCTCCCATGTGGGAGGCAGGCACCCAACTGCTTGAGCAATATCTGCTCTGCTCTGCTGATGCCTTGATTTGGACATTTCACACCCTTGGAACAGTAAGCTTTAACCTAAAAAAAAAAAAAATCCCCATTATAAAAGCCAGCCCATTTCTGGTACTTTGCATCAGCAGCCATGTGTCAAACTAAAACAGAAATTGGCACCAGAAATGGAGTACCACTGCTTGCAATTATCAAAACTGTTGGAACAACTTTATAAATGGGTAAGGGGTATTTTTTTGAAGGAATTCTGAGATGCTTGATAGTAAAGGCCAATACTGATTTAAAGAGGCTGTTGGTAGGAATATGGTTATTTCCAGTGAGGCCTTAGAAGGAAATGATGAAACTATTATTCGAAACTGGAGGAAAGGCAGTCCTTGTTTTAAAGTGTCAGAGAACAAAAGTGACTCCTGATGTTAGATGGAAGGTAGAATTTGAAAATGACAGACTTGTACATTTAGCTGAGGAGATTTCAAAATTAGATGTGGAAAGTGCAGCCTAGCTTCTCCTTGTAGCTTACAGCAAAATGTGAGAGGAAGGAGATAAGTGGAGAACTAAACTGCTGGGCACAAAGAAACAAGAGATTGATGATTTGGGAAATTCCAAGCTTCCAGAAAACAAGTTCCCAGAGGATAGTGTCCCATGTAAGGACTTAACTAAACTTGGAACTTGTAAGCCAGGATTGGAAATGCAGTTATCCAGAAAGGACTTGTGGAAAGTCTTACTGTCTGATGGTTTGTTCCCCTGTTTTCTGCATGCTAAACCAACAAGCTTTTTGTGAGATCTGTATGGAATTTCCATATAAAAGGTGAAAACAAAAACAAAAACAAAAACCTCTTCATGTTGCTTATCTCTCTTTACCTGCAACCGAATAATCTTGCTTTCCAAAGTATTTTTATACTCACATAACAGATGCTCAATAAATGTTATTGAACTTGTCCCTCCAGCATTGTTCAAGGTTCTCATTCTGCATGAAAACTGGACAGATTAGAGAAATAAGTTTTAGGCATTATTCAAGTGAGTAAATGGATAACTCCTTTCAGGGCAGTCATGAACTTTCAGACTTATAAATCTGATGTTTGGAGTTCTAAAAGAGACTCCAGTCTTAACGTTGAAGAGATTGGTTCTCTTGTCTAGTAATGATACTTTTTTGAACCACAAGAAAACAATGTTTCTCAGTTAAACTGCTCATGAAAAATTGACGGGATGTGTTCTAATGACCAATTAAATCCTCAGCTGTGGGAAGACTCATTACTAATTATTTTGCCTTAAAGTAGCAGAGCTCATGACTATCAGTAAGCATCCATGGCTCTTCACCAGCAAAACCCATGTTTCAGTACACCAGAAAAGCCCATGTGTCAATATGCTGCCTTAAGTCCCTCGGGGACATTTGCTATCATTCTGAAGCTTTTATTCTGTATTGGTACATATTATTTTTCATTGCAAGGGAGAGAACTCCAACTTAAACCAAAAAGGAGAATTTGCTGGAAATAAGAGCAGCTTTACAACAATTTTCTGTTCTTCTGGTGACAAGCTCTTACGCTCAAGTCCTTTATTTTATTTTTCAATTTAAAATTTTCATTTTTATCTTTTATCAGTGAAATATATGTTCATAGCTTAAAAAGTCAAATAAATTATCCATAACAAAGAAAAACAATAGTTCACCCTTATTCTTGCTTTATGGAGAGAACTTTTCTAGTTGATACTCACCTCTGCATTTTTAAACATCACACTTATATTTCTATTTCTGGTCTTGTTAATTTTAGGCACTATATACAATTTTTATACTATGGAAAATAAGGATATGCATTTTATCTCTTTTATTACCACCATCCTCTTTGCTTCTTCCTTTATCTCTTTAATGTATTTGCATCATAATTTTTGGTTACATCAATATTCATTGTTTATTTTTTCTATGTAACGATCACCAATTTACCTCAAAAACCTCTGCTAGAGTTTATAGAATACTTAATATTTTTCAGATATCTCACTGGCCTATCAATTTCATCTATTTACCCAGGAATATCCCTCCTGACAGACGCCATACTTCTCCCATCTAGTAGGTGCTCTCTAAGCCTGCTTCATGGCTAACTTCCTGGGATTTTCCTGGGAATTACCTCTGCAACTCTCTTGTGTTGGATTTCATTTATTGGATCCCATATATTTATCTTTAAAAAGAAAACTTCATTTTTCCATCTTTTTAAAAATTACATATATAATTTTACCAAGCACTCTTTTATAGATATCCAATCCAACAAGCATTCCCAGTGGAATGAAAAGAGACAAAATTGTTATTGAGTCATTAAACCAGCCTCTAAAATCAAATTCATCTTCAAATAACTAAGCAGTACTGACCTTTTACTTAAAGAAAACTATCACTCTCAAAAATCTAGGTTCTTTCCCTTTATTTTGATATTTTTATTAGCTTCTTGAGAAACTCTATGTAGAAGATGAATTATTTGAGACCTTCAGTGTCTGAAAGTATCTTTATTTTACTCTTATACTTGACTGATCATTTGGCAATGTATAGAGTCTAGGTTAGACACTATTTTCCCTCAGAATATTCAAATCAATTTCTATTGCCTTTTAGTTTTTAATACTGTTATTGAAACACTTGATGACCTCGTTCTTCCTTTGCCTTTTGTTGGCGAATGTCTCTGGGTTTTAGGAGCTTTTCTTTACCTCTGATGTTTTGAAATTTTACAATTTTGTGCATTGATTTAAGTTTTTTCTCATTAATTGTTCTAGGCCCTTGAATGACTTTCAGTCTGGAAATTTTTTTTTTTTTCAGTTATGATATGGTTTCTTGTATTAATTCATTGATGTTTCCCCCCTTTGGTTTATTTTTTCTCTGGAACAATAATTCAGGTCTCTGACTACCTGGATTGATTCTTTAATTGGCTTTTCCCCCTCCTTTCCCAGTTTCTATCTCTCTTTTTTGTTTATTTTGTTCTAGTTTCTGGGCAATTTCTACAACTTTATGTTCCTAATCCTTCTATTTACTGTAAAGAATTCTTCTTGTTCAGAAAGGGTTCTTTCTTATATATTCCAATTCTTTTTTTTTTTAAGTAGCATTCTATTCTTTTGGGTATACTATCTTTTTTTTTTTTTAAAGATTTTATTTATTTATTCATTTATCCCCCCCTTTGCTGCTTGTGCTCGCTGGGTGAGCCAACCAACCACGCCATGAGGGCGGGCCTGCCCTCACCAGGAGGCCCCGGGAACCAAACCCGGGGCCTCCCATATGGCAAACGGGAGCCCCACTGATTGAGCCACAGCCGCTTCCCAACTATCTTTTTATATTTCTCTGAAAGTACAATTTTTGTAGATTTCTTCTGCTCCCTGAATTATCTTTGTTTCCTCCAAGTTCTGTTGTTTGCTTATTATTTTTCTGTCTTTGCTTTCATTGTTGGAGAGCTTCCTCACCTATCTTGTGATCCCTGGCTGGCTATTCACATTTAAGAAGGAGGCTCCGAATAGCTGATTGAATTCTCTGTGCATTAGGGCAGGTCTTTTGCTTGCTGGGATTCCCAGAAATTAGGAGTAGAACCAGTTATTTACTAGGGGACTGTAAGGGTGACATTAACAATATTTAGCAATTGGTATGGCATGGGCACCATTCAATCAGAAAAGGTGCCCAGACCCGCAGAATGCAATGGTCACAAACAACTCATTCAGGAATCCTGTGTGTATGGCCTGGAATCAACCTCGTCAATCTTTCTCTTGGGCAGGATGGTTTCCCCAGACAGTTCTCCAGTCTCCTGTCTAGGATGAGATGGGGATAATAATCCTGCTGCCAGAGTTGGAATTCCCAGAGGTCATTATATGGACTTTCATTTAATCTATAAGTCTGTATATTATGGTGACTTCACTCACAGCCTCAGCTGTACTCCATGTCCTTGGAGCCCAGATCCTCAGGAATTCAAATTCTTTAGAATATCTCCCTTTTTGTCCATGTGACTTAGAGGTACTCACCTAGCTGTTGGAATGGAGGAGGATATTTGGGGACTTAACTGCTCCTTATTCAGACTTCCTACTAAGATTCCTTTCTTTAGTTCTTCCTTTCACCCTCACCTTCAGAGGTACTTGGAACCTCTAATTCCTAAAGCATTTTGGCTTTCTTCTACATAAATTGCTTTGCTTCCTGTTGCCATTACTCTTCTCAGGCATAAATTTAGCTTTTTCAGGTTTATTAAATCAGTTAACACTTATCCATCTGCTTTCTTTCTTCTCTCCATCTTTTTCTCTTTTTTTACACACCTCATTTGGTATCATTTCCTCTAATTCTTTTTGCTTTTACTGGTTTAAAGTATGTGTGTGTGTCTACTTAGTTTCCTTTGAAGTTTTAGTAGGATTTCATAAGGAAATAAAAATAAATATATATATTAAATCCACTATGTTTAACCAGAGTTTTACCCTGAAATTCTTAAGATACATCTTTAAACATATTTTTAATATATTTTTATTGCAGAAGTTGTGAACTTACAAAACAGTCATGCACATGTGTAGATAAACATAGTTATTTTTGACAACTAGACTTCATCAGTATTTATATGCTCCCAGAAAATGAAGTGAGAACATCTAAGTGTTTGTCAATATTTTTCATTTCCTTGTGCTTCACCACCTCCCAATTCTGGGTCATCTGAAAATTTTATGCCAAATTTTAATAAAAATAGTTTTTAATATTGTACATCAGAAAAGATTTAAGGTTACCAATAGTTTTTTTAAAATCACATTTTATCCCAAATCTTCCTTTATTTTAGGTTTTTTGTTTTGTTGGCACACATATTTGAATACTGTGCACACATTTTAGAAGAAGCTGATTCAGATTATAGGAGCTTGTCTCCAGTGATTGTGGGGGCAGGACTGGACGTTCTGTTAGGAGGAGGATTGGGCCTCCAGCTGGTCTCAAGGGTATCACTAGCTACCTGTGACAATGAATCACCAATTCTCTTTGGAATCAGAGCCCCCTCTCATCTGTTTTAGTCTGTGGGCAATCCCTGCTCTCTTGCTCAGTATTGTCAGAAGGTGTGGGGCTGGCTGACAAGCCTAGTTGTTTTAAATGCATTACATTAATTAAATCCATCTTTTATGATGTCTCAACATCTTTGGTATTGACATCATTCTTTTCTGTTACCCAGTGCTGTTATGAATTTATTTATTTATTTAATCATACCAGAGTAACTGGGTGGGAAAGAATATGTGATCAATCTGCATTTTGCTCCTATTTCTAGATAGATATCTTTCTTTGTTTTTGGCTTTTTAAAAAAGTTATTGAAGTATATCAGTCATACATAAACATACATAAACAATAAGTGTATAGTAATAGTTGTGAACTTACAAAACAAACATACATAACATCATACAGGGCTCTCATACCACACCCTGCCACGAATACCTTGCATTGTTGTTAAACATTTTTAACTAATGATTAAAGATTATCCTCAAAATAATACTACTAACCAAAATATTTTTCCCCCAATGGACCCTATTATTTTTCTAATATCATTTATACATAAACATACATGAATAATAAATGTATAGTAAAAGTTGTGAACTTACAAAGCAAACATGTGTAACATCATACAGGGGTCCCATACATCAACCCACCACCAATACCTTGCATTGTTCTGAGACATTTGTTACAAATTATGAAAGAACATTGTCAAAATCTCACCACTAACTATAGTCCTCATCTTACATTTGGTGTATTTTCCCCCCATTCCAACCCATTATTACTTTTTAAATACATTTTTATGACAGAAGTTGTAAACTTACAAAATAATCATTCACATGTGCAGAATTCCCTACAACACCCCTCTATCAACATACCACACCATAGTGGAACATTTGCTAGATTATGAGATAATATCATCAGACCACTACCACCAACCATGGTCCATCGTGTACATTCGGCACACTTTTTCCACACTCCCCCATTATCAACATAGTACATTTTTGGCATAGATGCATGAATATTGCATTATTACTGTTAACCACAGTCCATAGATCACTCCAGTTGTATTTTTCCCATGCTTCTCCACATTCCTACCTCTCTGCAATAGTGATGATGGCCATCTGCTCTAGTTCACAAAGGAAACTCTTGCATCTGTACCATCAACCACAATTCTCATCCACCTCTGGGTTTACTGTGTTATTCAGTCCCTAGATTATTCTCTGGCTTTCTGTAAATTGGCATTTACATCCCTAGACTACCCTTTTCAGCCACATTTCCATTTATAAACTGCTGTTACTCACTATAATGTGCTACCATCCACTCTACATTTATACACTTTTATAGTAAAGTTCATTAAAACTTCTATATACATTAAACATCAGTAGTCCATCCCAGTCCTCCTTTATCTCTTTTAAGAATCCACCAGGGAAGCAGATGTGGCTCAAGCGATTGAGCTCCTGACCATATGAGAGGCCTCAGGTTTGATTCCTGGAGCCTCTTGGTGAAGGCAAGCTGGCCTGCGCCTGCGGAGAGCTGACAGCCTGCGCACCGTCCCTGTGATTTTCAGTCAGCCTGGCTTCCCCTCATGCTAGGGGTGGAGTCAAAATGACAGCTACTGGCCTCTTTCTGACTTGGACAGGTTTAGACTTTAGCTGTTCTTAGGGTTATACTTTAGCCAGCTGAATTTACTAATCAGTAGCTGAAGTGGGTGGCCAATTGTCTCTTCCTCCCCTGTTTTTGGGAAATGGAGCTTCCACTTCCATTCACAGAAAAGCTCCTGAGGAGGCTTGTGCCACCAGAGCAGGATGATCACCGGCCTCCGTGACATGGTCTGTATTTTCCCAGAGAGGCTGGTGCAGGTACCCCCAGCTTCCTCCTTGCCAGAGGTGGGGCTGGGGCTTATGCTAGAGCTGCAGTCTGATATCTTTCTTTTTAACATAATGTCCTGGCTAACCAGCTTGTCTACTATTGCTGTGTTGTTATTGTTTTTTAAAGATTTATTTTATTTATTTATTCCTCCCCACCCCCCCGCCACCATTGTTTGCGCTTGTTGTCTGCACTCTAGGTCTGCATGCCTTCTTTTTAGGAGGACCGGGAACCAAACCCAGGACCTCCCATGTAAGAGGAAGGCACCTAATTGCTTGAGCCTAGCTTCGCTCCCCACTCGCAGTGTCTCTCATTGTATCATCTCGTGGCAACATCTTGTTGCATCAGTCCATCACATCAGCTCACTCTCCTGCTCGTCCTCTCTAGGAGGCACAGGAACCGAACCCAGGACCTCTCATGTGTTAGGCGGGCACCCAACTGCTTGAGCCACATTTGCTTCTTGGCTGTGTTGGTTTAAAAAGAAAATTTGAGTTGATTTTTCTTTTTGGTCTTTTTATTTATTCATTTATTTTTATCTGCTTAGCCTTCTTTCTGTTTAGTATAACTCAAACTGAAGGTAAAAATTTGTCTTTTTAGACAGTCACAGATTAAAAAACAACAACTACAAAACCTTACCTCTAACATCCATTTACTGTGTATCTTCTGCCAAGTGGCAAAAAATATATTTCCAGGATAGAGTCCCCCCTGGTACTAAAGGCATCGGGAAAGACACACTAATATGAAAGAGAGCCAAAGAACTACAATGGAAGCAGTGTTGTCCAAAACAGTTTATTTAAAATGTACTTATCTTAAAAGGATGCTGTAAGTTCCTTCAGGGATATGAATACTCTCTTCTCCCATTTTAAATTGGCAATGACCCAATTTTCTGGAACTGCATTACTAAATTTCTTATTCAATACTTGAATCAGTACAAAGAATGATTAATATTGTATTAGAAAGTATTTTTCCTGTAAAATAAACGATTTTTACAAGTGTGTTTTTGTGCTCTTTAAAGTAATTTTTTTCTCATTTAACAGTGCCAATTATTGTTTTCACCAGGACTCTTAAACTATAATGTAAAATCTTCAAATGTAAGTTAATTTATAAAATTTGATTTTAGGTATTTTCAGAATTAGGGTTTAGGTTAGGATTAATGTTATTGTATTGTATGTAATATATGTATATCATAAAGTGTGGTTTACCTCAATTAAGGCAGTGCTCTTAGAAAGAACGATGACTCTATTTTCTTTCAAAGTCATCACTAACATACCATAATTCCAATATCATTGCTCATATAAATTCCAGAAAATTAATAAATATATATAAACAAAGTTTTTTTTTTAAGAACTTTAATATTTAATGCTTTTAACAACTTGAAGTCTGTATTCTTTGGGAGTATGATTGTAACAACCTCTCAAAACATATCTGACTTCTGGTCTCTCTTAGACCATTCCTCTCTTTTCTCCATACACATGATTCAGATTTGGAGCAGACTTTTAGGTTTAACTGGGAACCTCCTTTCCTGTGAACATTATGCTCCTGCCAGGTCCCTCTGTCCCTGAGACATATGCCGAGTTGTATTTAGATTTTGGAGCAAATAATAAAAAACGATCACACAGGCACAGCCTCTGTTCAGGGTATTTTGCTGTTGCAAAGGCTTACAATGTAATTTATACCAGGTTTTTCATTGTTAACATGAGAAAAATTTGGCCTGGTTAAATTTTCACAACTATCTGGCACTAACAAGCAGCCATAGTAGGGTTGTGTGTTGTCCGTAGGCAGAGAAGGTTTTCAAGCATCTCTCACTCCTGTCCCTGACTCGAGCCAGATGATTCAAGTGAAGATGCTTCCAAATTGTAGGAGATTTAAAATGTTTTTAGTTCTAAATTTGGATAATGCATATTAAATTTGTACCTTGCTTTTGAAGAACATTATACTTAAATTTCATTTTTGGTGTTGTCTTTTTTCTTAATCAAGTATAACTGAGCTTATGATATTTGAGTATATCAAAGGAAGTGACCATAGAAAATGCCAAATGACCACAGAGGGAATGTACACATGAACGTCAACTTGGGAAAAAATGTCTCAAGACAACGACTAAGTATAATAATGCAATATTATTTTAAGTCCTTTAAAGAGTTCCGATCTTTCAACTAAACTGCTTTCTGTATAAAATCAAACAAACCCACCATCAGGCAGCAAAGTATCTTCAGTAGTCAACTGTACTTTGCCTAAAAACCTCTTTCGGGTTGTATTAACAAAGAACAGCTATCTTTTTCTTTCTTCCATAAAACATGAGTAGAAGGAAGCTTGATTACCATTTAGTTGATACCTTTTGCCTTAAGCAATATTCTTTTATTGTGTGTGTATGTGTTTGTAAAAGAAGAATTACAGAAAAGTTAAAGGGCTCATTGCAACTCAGTTTGGAGGAAGGAGCACTGGCCGGGAGTCAGGAAACTTTAGTTCCACTCCCAGTTCTTACTCACCTACTTGTGTGATGTTGTACAAGTTACTCACCTTTCCTGGGTCTCAGTTTCTTCTTCCAACTCTAAAGTTACATAATTCTCTGAAATAAAATAAGTATTTGCAGATGTTCATCTGATCACTGATCCTCACAAAATAAATAATGTTTAGTAGCCATAAATGTCAAAAAGATTTGTTGCATCATTTTCTTCTCTGAAAGCAACAGATGAGAAAGCAGTCTGTCTTACAGCCTACATTTAGAAATAATTTTTTCTTCATCAACCTAGCAAACTTTATCTTTCTGGGGCTTTTTGGCAACTTTTTTATTATTATAGCAAAAATTAGCACATTAATAAAGATTTTTTTATTTTTTTATTTTTTTTTTTAGGTGGATTATTTTCTTTCTGAGAGAGAAGAATATTATCTCACTTAATCAGAAATGCAATGCTAGGATGCTCTCATTTTTCATTGACTTAAAATGAATGATTTTACCTTTGCTTTATATTTGAAAGAGAAAGACTCACACACCTTCTTTTCTGTTTCTGGGATCCAATCAGATGACTTTGACTGTAATTTACATGATATTGATCATTACTGTTTATGGTTTTGTGCTTTTTTTCTTTGCAGTTTAGAGTTCTGATAATTTGGAAGCTTGTTATGTTAATTAGGATGTTTGGATAGGGAGAACTTCATTTACTCAGGTTACCTTAAGAAATAGAAAGTTACCTTAAAGGTACCCAGAGGAATAAGGAAATGACATAGCCAAGTCTCATAAAGACCCAGGAAAACCAGCTAGAGGCTTCTGGAAATGAGCAGGAGCTATAGCATAGCTGGATCTTACAGGAATTGATCCAAACTTTGGAATTCAAATTCCTTTATAGCTGGATTGGAATATGGATCGTCATTCTAGTGGCCAGTCATTAAAATATCCCCTCAAACCCTGCATCCACTTCTGTTTATATCTTTTGTTTTCTGCTTCTATTCTACTCATCAGTTATGTATTTCTACATAAAATCCTTATTTGATATTTCTAAGAAAGATATTTCCAAGAAAGATAATCTGATTGGTCCAGTTAATTATCATCACTCTTAATTGGGCAGAACTTTCTATAATTTGAGAGTCTTTGAATTATCTGATTCTGCAGTCTGTGCTCATCCCTGGTCCAATCAGCTGTGGCTAGGACATCACATGCTAGCCAATAGAAAGGAACCTCTTCTAAGGAGACTTGTTGGGGATTGAATCTTGGCCCCTACAAATGAAATGTTCAGGTCCCAACTCCTGATTTTAGGATCTGTTTAAATTGTTACTTCATTTAAGTGTAGCCCAATTGAATCAGGTTTTGCTTTAATCTGGATTACTGGAGACCCTTACAAACAGAATGAAATTTAGACCGAGAGAAGCCACAGAGAGCAGCCAGAAACTGGAAGTCAAGGGAACCTGGGCAAGAAATAAGCATTGTCACCTTATGGAAAAGCCAAGGAACATCAAAGATTGCTCACTTCACGATGAAGCAAACCTCTTTAGCTTCTGAAACCACGAGCCAATAAATTCCTGTTGTTAAGCCAACCCATTTTATAGTATATGGTATTTATTTTAGCAGCTGAGAAATGAGAACAATGGTTATGGGTGAAAGTAGGCTGTGAGTGTGACAGGCAATCTATGGCTTAGATCATCCACTCTTAACGGTAAATTTCTATTTGATCCAGAGAAAGAAATCTGTTTTTAAAGGTTTATTTTATTAACCTTTATTACCTTAAAATAACCCTATAGCTAGTTTAAAAATCTTATCAACCTATCAAATGTTTATCTACAACAACAAACATCACAATTGCAAATCATTTTGATAATGTATGTGTGGCAATGGTATCCTTATCTACATACTCCCTTTCTCTCTCCTTTTATATCTACTGAGCTTGGTTCCAGTGGGCATCAAAACAGCAAGGGAAATAGTTGCCAATTTTCACAATTTATTCATACGCCTCAAAGAAGCTTTCTTCTGCTTCCTGTCACCACAGACCTATTATTTATTGAGGGCCTAGTATGTGCTAGGCATTGTGCTAATTCATTGTTTAAAAAAATTTTTTTTAAAATATATTTTTATTGAAGTATATCATTCATGCATGAACATACATAAACAATAAGTGTATAGTAAAAGTTGTGAACTTACAAAATAAACATGCATAACATCATACAGGGGTCCCATACATCACCCCTCCACCAACAACTTGCTTTGTTGTGAAACATTTGTTACAAACTAAGCAAGAGCATGGTCAAGATATTACTACTTACTATAGTTCATATCTTACTTATGGTGTACTTTCCCCCCAACCCACCCTATTATTTCTTTTAATATATTTTTATTACAGAAGTTGTGAACTTAGAGTACAATCATGCACATGTGTAGAATTCCCATACAATACCCCTTCACCAACACACCACAGCATGGTGGAATATTTGTTAGAGATTATAAGATAATATCATCAGACTATTACCATCAACCATGGTCCATTGCGTATGTTTGGTACACTTTTTCCATTACCCCCCCCCCATTATTAACACAGTACTTCTTAGGCAAGAATATTACAGTATTGCTGTTAACTACAGTTGATAGGTCACACCAATTGTATTTTACCCATGCCTCTCCACATTCCCACCACACTGCAATAGTGATGTACATCCACTCTAACCCACAGAAGGACACTCTTGCATCTGTACCATCAACCACAATTCTCATCCATCTCTGGGTTCACTGTGTTATTCAGTCCCTAGATTATTCTCCAGTTTTTTTTTTCAATTGGCATTTACATACCTAGACTACCCTTTTCAGTCACAATCCCATTTATAAACTAGCTGCTACTCACTATAATGTGTTACCATCAGCTCTATCCATTTCCACACTTTTACAGTCAAGATAATTAAAACTTCTATGTACATTAAGCATCAATAGTCCTTCACAGCTCTCCTCTTATCTCCTAATAGCCTATACTCTAGGTTTTAACTCCATGTGTTTGTTCTTCGTATTTAGTTCATATTAATGAGACCATGCAATACTTGTCCTTTTGTGTCTGGCTTACTTCATTTAGTATAATGTCTTCAAGATTCATCCATGTTAGCATATGTGTCCCAATTTCATTTCTTCTTACTGCAGCATAGCATTCCATTGTAGGTATATACCACATTTTGTTTATCCACTTATTGGTTGATGGAAATATCTTTTGGCAATTGTGAATAATGCTGCTGTGAAAATCGGTGTGCAGATGTCTGTTCGTGTCAAATTTTTAGTACTTCTGGATATATTCTTAGTAAGGGAATTGCTGGATCATATGGCAGTTCTATATTTAGTTTCTTAGGGAACTGCTAAACCGTCTTCCACAGAGGTCCCACCATTTTATAATCCCATCAACGGTGAAGGAGTATTCCTATTTCTCCACATCCTCTCCAGCAGTTATTGTTCTGTTTTTTTTTTTAAATAATGCCCATTCTATGTGTTGTGAGATGATATTTCATTGTCGTTTTGATTTGTATTTTCCTAATAGCTAGTGATATTGAATGTTTTTTTCATGTGCTTTTTGGCCATTTGCATTTCCTCTTTGGAGAAATGTCTATTTAAATCTTTTGCCCATCTTTCAATTGGATTGCTTGCTCTTTTATTATTGAGTTAGTTGTATGATCTCTTTATATAGAATGAAAATCAAACCCTTATCAGATATATGGTTTCCAAATATTTTCTCCCATTGAGTGGGCTGCCTTTTCACCTTCTTGATGAAGTCCTTTGGATCACAAAAGTTTTTAAGTTTGAGGAGGTTCCATTTATCCATGTTTTCTTTCACTGCTCATGCTTACAGTGTATGGTTATTTTATTTATTTATTTAAAGATTTTATTTATTTATTCATTTATCCCCCCCTTGCTGCTTGTGCTCGCTGGGTCAGCAAACCACGCCACGCGGGCGGGCTTGCCTTCACCAGGATGCCCCAGGAACCGAACCTGGGGCCTCCCATATGGTAAACGGGAGCCCTACTGATTGAGCCACAGCCGCTTCCCCAGTGTATGGTTATGCACTACCTACCACCAGGTCTTGAAGATGTTTTCCTATATCTTTGAGGAGCTTTATGGTGCTTGCTTTTGTATTTAGGTCTTTGATCCATTTTTAGTTAATTTTTGCATAAGATGTGAGATAGGGTCCTCTTTCTTTCTCTTTTGGCTATGGATATACAGTTCTCCCAGCACCATTTGTTGAATAGACTGTTCTAAGTTGGGTGGATTTGACAGGTTTGTAAAAAATCACTTGACCATTCATAGATGTGAGAGTTTGTTTCTGAACCATCAATTCAGTTTCATTGGTCTATGTGTCTATCTTTATGCCAATACCATTTTGTTTTTACCACTGTAGCTAGGTAACATGACTTAAAATCTGTAATTGAGACTCCTCCAGCTTTGCTTTTCCTTTTTAAGATGTTTCTGGCTAATTGGGGCCCCTTACCTTCCCAAATAAATTTGATAATTGTATTTTCCGTTTGTTTAAAAAATGCTGGTGGAATTGTTATTGGGATTGCATTGAATCTATATATCAACTTGGATAGAATTGACATCTTAATAATATTTAGTCTTCCAATCCATGAGCATGGAATTCTTTTCCAATTATTTAGGTCTTTTTGATTACTTTTAGCAATGCATTGTAGTTTTCTGAATACAAGTGCTTTACATCCTTGGTTAACTTTATTCCTAAATATTTGATTCTTTTAGTTGTGATTTTAAATGGAATTTTTTTCCTGACTTCCTCCTCAGATTGCGCATTACAATTGTATAGAAAAACCACTGATTTTTGCATATTGGTCTTGTATCCTGATACTGCTGAAATCGTTTATTAGCTCTAGCAGCTTTGTTGCAGGTTTTCCGGGACTTTCTAGATATAGGATCATATCACCTGTGAATAGAAAAATTTTACTTCTTCCTTTATGATTTGGATGCCTTTTATTTCTTTTTCTGGCCTGATTGCTCTAGCTAGAACATTTAGCACTATATTGAACAACAGTGGTGACAGTGAGCATCCTTGTCTTGTTCCTAATCTCAACAGGAAAGCTTTCAGTCTTTCACCATTGAGTACAATGTTAGCTGTGGGTTTTTCATATATGGCCTTTATCATGTTGAGAAAGTTTCCTTAAATTCCTGTCTTTCTGCAGTATTTTTATCAAGAAAGGATGCTGTATTTTGTCAAATGCCTTTTCTTTGTGTCAATCGATAAAATCATGTGATTTTTCTTTTATTAATGTGGTGTATTACACTGATTGGTTTTCTTGTATTGAACCACCCTTGCATGTCTGGTATAAAATCCACTTGATCATGATGAATAATTCTTTTAATGTATTGCTGGATTTGATTAGCAAGTATTTTATTGAGGATTTTTGCATCCGTATTCATTAGAGAAATGGGTTTGTAATTTTCTTTTTTTCATAGTATCTTTACCTGGCTTTGGTATTAGGGTGATATTGGCTTCATAGAATGAGTTCGGTAACATTCCTTCTTGTCAATTTTTTGGAAGAGCTTGAGTAAGATTGGTATTAAATCTTCTTTGAATGCTTGGTAGAACTCACCTGCAAAACCCTTTGGTCCTGGGCTTTTCATTTTGGGGAGCTGCTGAATGACTGTTTCAATCTTTTTACTTGTGATTGATTTGTTGAGGTCTTTTATTTCCTCTAGGGTCAGTGTAGGTTGTTTGTACTTTCCTAGGAATTTTTCCATTTCCTCTCCTTTGTCTAGTTTTTTGGCACACAGTTGTTCATAGTATCCCTTATGATCTCTTTTATTTCCGTGGGGTCAGTGGTAATGTCTGGGTTTTCATTTTTATTTCATTTATTTGCATCTTCTCTCTCTTTTTCTTTGTCAGTCTAGCTAAGGGTTTGTCGATTTTATTGATCTTCCTGAAGGACCAACTTTTGGTTTTGTTAATTCTATTGTTTTTTGTTCTCAATTTCATTTATTTCTGCTATAGTCTTTGTTATTCATTCCTTCTACTTGCTTTGGGCCTAGTTGCTGTTCTTTTTCTAGTTCTTCCAGCTGTGTAGTTAGGTCATTGATTTTAGCTCTTTCTTCTTTTTTAATGCAAGCATTGAGGGCTATAAATTTCCCTCTCAGCACTGCCTTTGTTGCATCCCATAGATTCTGATAAGTTCTGTTCTCATTTTTGTTCATCTCAAGATATTTATTGATATCTCTCGAAATGTCTTCTTTGACCCACTGATTATTTAAGAGTGTGTTGTTTAATCCCCATATATTTGTGAATTTTCCCTTTATCCATCTTTTATTTATTTCCAACTTTATTCCATTACGATGAGAGAAAGTGCTTTGTATAATTTTGATCTTGTTGAATTTATTGATATCTGCTTTGTGATCCACTATATGGCCTATCCTAGAAAAAGATCCATAAGCACTTGAAAAGAATGTATATCCTGCTGTTTTGGGGTGCAGTGTTCTGTATATGTCTGTTAGGTTTAGTCCATTTATCATATTAGTCAAGCTCTCTGTTTCTTTATTGATCTTCTGCCCAGATGTCCTATTCAATGTTGAGAGTGGTGTATTGAAGTCTCCAACTATTATTATAGAGATATCTATTTCTCCCTTCAGTTTAGCCAGTCTTTACCTCATGTATCTTGGGGCATCCTTGTTAGGTACATATAAATGTATATACATTTATGATTATTATTTTTTCCTGGCGAATTACCCCTTTTATTAGTATATAATGTCCTTCCTTGTCTCTAATAACAGTTTTGCTTTTAAAGTCTATTTCATCGGATATAAGTATAACTACTCCAGCCTTTTTTTGGTTACTGCATGTGTGGAATATCTTTTTCCAACCTTTCACTTTCAATCTATTGGTATCTGTATTAGTCAGCCAAAGGGGTACTGATGCAAAATACCAGAAATCTGTTGGCTTTTATGAAGGATATTTATTTGAGGTAGAAGCTTACAATTCTAGGCCATAAAGCATAAGTTACTTCCCTCACCAAAGTCTGTTACCACGTATTTCAGCAAGATGGCTGCCCATGTCTGTCAAGAGTTCAGGCTTCCTGGGTTCCTCTCTTCTCAGGGCTTGTTTCTCTCTGGGCTGAGCTGTGCTGCTGTTTCCACATGACCAGCTGTAGACTGTCAGGTGAACAGCTCTGTCTCTTTCCCCAGGGCTCGATTCTCTCTGGGCCCAGTTGCTCTGCTCTTCTGTGTGCTTACTTCCCCAGGCTCCACCATTAAAACTGCAACTAACTCTTCTGCCATGTTGTTTTCAAGATCCTACTGATGTGGCCCAATCAAAACCCTAATCAAAATTTAATCATGCCCAGAGGAAAAGACCAGTTTACAAACATAACCCAAAATTTCTTTTTGGAATTCATCAATAATATCAAGTTTCCACAGTATCCTTGGGTCTAAGGTGAGTCTCTTGCAGACAACACATAAATGGCTCATATTTTCTTATCCATTCCACCAGTCTGTATCTTTTGATTGGGGAGTTTAATCCATTAACATTCAATGTTATTACTGTAAAGGCAGTTCTTATTTCACCCATTTTGACCTTTGGGTTTTATCTGTCATATTTTATTTTCACCACTCTTTTGACACGTTTAGTTACTGTTATTGATACAATCTTCATTTCTCTACTCTCTTCCAAGCTTCTCTCTCCTGTCTTTTCTTTTCAGGCTGTAACACTCCCTTTAGAATTTCCTGCAAAGCTGGAAATGAGTTTTGTTATAAACTCTCTCAATTTTTGTTTATCTGTGCATATTCTAAACTCGCCCTCATTTTTGAAAGACAATTTTGCCAAATATAAGATTCTTGGTTGACAGTTTTTCTCTTGCAATATCTTAAAGATATCCTATCACTGCCTTCTTGCCTCCATGGTTTCTGATTAAAAATCTGCACATAATCTTATTGGGTATCCCTTATATTTTATGCATCACTTTTCTCTTGCTGCTTTCAGAATTCTGTCTTTGTCTTTGGCATTTGACATTCTGATTAGTATGTGTCTTGGAGTTGGTCTATTTGGGTTTATTTGGATGGGAGTACATTGTGCCTCTTGGACATATATATCTATATCTTTCAGTAGGGTTGGGAAATTTTTTTACCATTATTTCTTCAAATATACCTTCTACCCCTTTTTTCTTCTCTTCTTCTTCTGGGACACCCATGACATATATGTTTGCATGTTGCTGGCTGTCATTGAGTTTCCTGAGACCCTGTTCAATTTTTTCCATTCTTTTCTTCATCTATTCTTTTGTATGTCCACTTTTGGAGGCCATGTCTTCAAACTCACTTATCCTTTCTTCTGCCTCCTCAAATCTGCTATTATATGATTCCAGTGTATTTTTAATTTCATTTATTGTGCCTTTCATTCCCATAAGATCTGCTATTTTTCTATGTATGCTTTCAAATTCTTCTTTGTGCTCCCCCAGTGTCTTCTTAATATCTTTAATCTTTTTAGCCATCTCATTGAATTTATTAAGGAGATTTGTTTGAATATCTATGATTAGTTGTCTCAACTCCTTTATCTGGAGGCTTATCTTGTTCCTTTAACTGGGCCATATCTTCCTGTTTCTTGGTATGGATTGTAATTTTTTGTTGGTGTCTTGGCATCTGGCTTACTATATGTATTTATTCTGGGTGCAGTTTTTCTTTTTAGTTTAGCACTTTCTTGCCTTCCCCCGCCCTTACTGGTTGTGTAGTAGGAGCCAAGGATGTAGTTGGTGCTGTAAGCTGTGGAGGCTGAAGCTGCTCATGTTGCCCCAGGAATTGATGAAGCTTCTCTCACCTTTCTCCTCTGCCAGGTATAAAGACAGAGCCACAGCCATGTGTAATAATCCAAGTTGTGCAGAACAAGACTGTCTGTAGTTGCCCGGAGAGACTGATGAAACTTCACTTCCCTTCCTCCCATACCTGGGGCAGGGATGGATCTTTAGGTGTTGCTGGCAATCTATGCTGTGCAGGTCCATAATGTCTGAAGCTGCCCAAGTAGACTGATGTAGCACCAGCCCCCCTACCCCCTTCCTGCCAGGGATGGGGATGGACCCTCTGAAGTGCCCAACAATCTACTCCATGTGGGCCAAATACACCCGTAGTTGCCTCGAGAGGCTGAGGGAGTACTTTCTTTTCTGACCTTTAGGGGGTAGGAACAGAACCACCGAGGCTCAATAGTTTGGTCTCTGTAGGCCAAAAGTGCCTGCCATTGCCTGGAGATGCTGAGGAAACACCAGCCTCCTCCTATCCTACTGGATGGTGGGGGTGGTTCCATGGGTGCCCAACATTTCAGCCCCTATAGGCTGAGAGTATCTGCTGTTTTATCCAGAGAGGCTGTGGAGACACCAGCCCTCTTCTATTCTATTAGCGGGTGGGGGTGGATCCACAAGTACCCACCAGTCAAGGCCATGCAGGCCAAAAATGCCTGCTGTTGCCCAGAAAGGCTGAAGAAACTCAGCTCCCCTCCTATCCTACTTGGGGGTGGGGATGGAGCTACAGGTGTCCAACTACTCAGTCTGTGTGTGCCAAAAGCACCTGCAGAGAGCCTGGGGAAACACAGTCCCTCTCTTGCCCTATCAGGGATGGGGGTGGAGCCACAGGTGCCCAACAGTCAAATTTGTGCAGGCCAAAAGCACCTGCAGCTTCCCTGAGAGGCTGAGGAAACACCAGCCCCCTCTTATCCTATGGGGGGTTACAGAGGTGAATATGGAATTGAGGGTACTCAACAAACCAGTTTTTGTGGGTTAAAAATGCCTGCAGTTGCCCAGAGAGGCTGAGGAAACATAGCTCCTCTCCTATCCTATTGGGGTGGGGGATGGAGACTTAAGTGTCTGACTATTCAGTCTGTTCCAGCCGAAAGCACCTGCAGTTACCCAGGACTGGTAAAGGTCCCCCAGCTTCCTATCTGCCAGAGGTGGGGCTGGGGTTTAGGCTAGGGTTGCAGTCTGCTCTTGGTGGAAAGAAGCTGGTCCATACCAGCACTGAGGGTTTCAATCAGCCCCACTTCCTCTCATGCCAAGGGCGGAGTTAAAATGGTGGCTACCAACCTCTTTCTAACTTGGACAGGTTTAAACTTGAGCTGTTCTTAGGATTATACTTTAGCCAGTTAAATTTACTAATCACTAGCTGAAGTTGGTGCTCAACTGTCTCTTCTTCCTCCATTTTTGGGAAATGGAGCTTCCAACTCCAGCCATGGAATAGCTCCTGAGATGGCTTGTGCTATGAGCACCAGCTTCTGTGGCATGGAGTGCTCTACTCATGAATCTTCTCTGTAGATGGGCAATCTCCTCTTTCCATACTTTCCAGGGTGTTGAGGGATACTCTTCTGGTCTCCTGGGGCCCCAAACAGGTTGCTTTAGATAGCTCTGGGTGATTACCAACTGCCCTGTAGGACGAGCTGACTCCATGAGCTCCTTACTCTGTCGCCATCTTGTCCCTCCTCTTCATTTGCTTTTAATCTCTCCTGTAGTCATTGTTTTAATCTACTAGGCTGTCGAAATGCAATATACCAGAAATGGGTTGGCTTTTATGATGGGGATTTACTAACTTACAAACTCACAGTTCCAAGGCTGAGAAAAATGTTCAAATCCAGGCATCATCAGATGATGCTTTCTCTCCAAAGACCAGCTGCCTGTGATCCTGGTCTCCTCTGTCACATGGCAGGGCACATGGTGGTGTCTGTTGGCCTCTCCCTTTTCTTCCAGCGTTCATTGTTTCAGCTTCTTGGTTCCATGGCCTTCTCTCTCATCTGAATTTATTACTTTTATAAAGGACTCCAGTAAGAGGCTTAAGATTCCCCCTGGGCTGATTGAAACCCTCAGTGTGCCTTAGGAGGGGTCCTCATTCCCATTGGGGACTTCAGAAAGGGTTCCCTAGAGGGAAGTCACATTTAGTCTGAAACTTGAAGGATAAAATAAATAGAAATTAGGGGTAGAGGTGGGAGTGAGTATATTCTAAGGAACAATATAAAATGAGAGGGATTATGACACATTTGACAAACTGAAAGTAGTTCATTCTGGAATTTGACAAGATGAGTGGTGAGTTGAGGCTGGGGAAAGCAGTGGCTATGCTATGAAAACGCTTGGTGCCCACCTAGTGTGTTCAGCTGGGCTGCCTGTTAGCTGTTTCTGACTTCTAGGCCCCTCTCCTTGGGAACGAAGGCCCTACTAGAAGGCTGACCCACTGGACTCCTGTTCTGAGTGGGCATATGGTTATGTTGCTAACCTCTTTAAGCTGTGTTCTTGGTCCTGAGAAAGGAAAACCTATCTTACTAGTAGCAAGGTGTGACATTCTTGGTCAGTTGGCTATCTGTAAATATCGCCCTAATCTGAGGAGTAATGGGCTATGGTGCAAGGTGGCTCTTATCAAGGGGCCATAGCAGTCTTGAGGCCCTTTCAGCAGGTCCAGGAATCAGAGAGGAGTCAAATTTCATACTCTTTGTCCTCTCCAAATCCAAACGCCTTCTGGGAACCCTGACAAAGCCAGACTCTGTGACATGATAGCCTAATTACCATTTCACTTTCTTGGACGTAGGAGATAAATGAAATATAGATCAATAAGCTAGGTGGCAGACTGATTCATTTCTTGACACACAGATAGTTTATCTTTGAGCTTGTGCTGCATAAAGTACAATCCCTGTAGCTAGGTCTGCCACAGAATTTGCTGAGAAAAGTCTGAGGTGTGCCCTAGGCACAGAGATGGAAAGCAAAGGGCCAGTTTACAACATATAGCTCTTCTGTCAGCCTGTATTTTTTGAAGGCAGTCAAATGCTAATTAACTGAGTCAGGTGACCATATACTTCATTTTACAAATGTGCACATTTTGAGAATGAAAGGGGCTGCTATTAATTATCATATAAGGCTTGCATAAATTGGGACTATTTTAGGCAAACCTAGACACATGGTTGTCCTAACCATAAGCTTTCTGTTGGTCTGATGGCTACTCCCTAGTTAGCAGTGTCTGTGTTTAGGGGGAGATCCTGGGCTGAAGTCATTTCTAGCTCTTTTTCTGGAAATTTTTTTTTCATGCTCCCAAAAAGCAATTTTTGCAACATTCTCCATTTTATGAAATCCTTGTATTTTAAAGAAGTTGTCATTACCCACATTGATAAAAAACAATTGATTTTCATTAAAAGCAAAGGAAAGGACTGGTAAAAATGGAAAATCTGAGGGTCAAAGGGGAAAACTTGAGGTTTATCTTCTTACTCCTTAGAATCCTTCATTAATTAGAATGTGGAGGCTGAGCATCATTTTCTTTAATGCATTGGCCTGTCAATTATCAATTAGACACTATTAGTTTTTATGATACAAGGCTATATGGATAGGGATAATTATTTTTGTTATTATTATTTGTCCAGAGAGGTGACAAAGAGGAAATATCTCACATGCAACTAACAGGTGAGAAGCTAAGAAGGCACTCTTAATTTATAAGCTGTTTTCTTCTAAACATGTTTCTTGTAAAATGGTAAGTAAAATGTCAGTTTGCTATGAAGTCAGCACTAGGAGTATTTTTTTTTTAATTTACTGCCCCATTTTAAGCAGGTTGTGGGAGAATTTGGTGACCAAATGTTACTTTCACTTTTGATTCCTTGCCCTATTATAATAATATTAAAACCCACTATTTTGAGCACTTACTCTGCAGCAGAGGTTTTCAACCCTGGAGAGAGTTTGCCCCTCAGGGGACATTTGGCCATGTCTGGACAGAGTTTTGCTTGTCATCACTGGAGGTGGGTGCTACTGGCACCTTATGGGTAGAAGCCACGGATGCTGCCAAACATCCTACAATGCAAGGCGCAAACCTCACAACAAATTAATTATCAGGCTCCAAACGTCAATTGTGCCAAAGTTGACAGAGATTTTGGTCTGCAGCATCCTTACTATTTATTTATTTATTTATTTATTCAACAGTTATTTTTTTAGCACCTACTGTATGCCAGGCCCTGTAGGCTGAGAATATAGCAATGAACAAACTAGGGAGAAAAATTCTGCTCTCTCTTGCTTTGCATTTAAATTGGAGAGACAAATAATAAGACAAGTAAAATGTTGAGTATGCTATAAAATTTTAAGTGCTAGAGAGAAAAAATAAAGCAGAGAAGGGGATACAAAATGTCAGTAGGAAACAGTGATATTGAAACCCTCACATCACTCATTAAGGTAAGTGTAATTATCACTGTTTATGGATGGGGAAACTGAGTCTTAGAGAGGTAAAGTACTTATTCTGGAGGATGCTGCTAATAAGAGATAAGGTTGGGGTTTGACCTTGGATATGTCTGACTCTTTGGAGTCCAAAGTGCTCTTTGCACTATGCTTCTCTAATATTTCCAGAATTGAGGATTGTACTTGCTTCCTTTTGATGAAACTCCCCTTTCTTAACTCACTGAAAACCACTCTGGCCCCAGCCCAGATCTTTCATGTCTGGCATCTGTGTTCTGAGGGTTAGAGCATTTCCATGCCACAGCTCCTTCCCAGGCTTATCACCCTCAGTTCTTAGGCACATTCAAAATCTCTTTCCTGTTTATAAAAGAAGATTTTACATGTCCCTCAAGCTATGCCCCTTTTTTCTCTTTCCTTCCACAGGTAAGCGTCTTAAGAGATGCTCTAACTTGAATCTCTGGGCTGCCCATATGCCAGCTGGGCCCTGAGCCTTAGCAGAGTTGCAACACCTACTCTCCCAGGACAACTAACGAGGAGGTGAGGATGAGCAACCACCACACCAGGGAACCGAGAGAGTCTACAAGCACAAACAAGAGAGTTCCATCCATCAGCCATATGGGATCGCAGCCCCCTCTCAGTTAGAGGTGGAGTGGGCATTACCATCCCAGAATCCTCAGGACTGGGGAATAAAATATAGACTAGATTGGGCTAACTGAAATTCTACTATAGACTTATTGTGATTCTAGCAATGGAAGAAATTATATCATGGATGTAGAGATAGTGGCCACTGGAGGTGCTGAAGTCAGGGAGAGAGAAAAAGAGGTGTAATATGGGAGCATTTTCAGGACGTGGAATTGTCCTGAATGACATTGCAACAACAGATACAGGCCATTATATATCCTGCCATAACCTACAGTCTTGAGTGGGAGAGAGTGTAAACTAATGTAAACTATAATCCACGCTTAGTGGCAATGCTCCAAAATGTGTTCATCAGTTGCAATGAATGTACCACACTAATGAAAGAAGTTGTTAAAAGTGGGAGGTGTGGGGAGTGGGGCATATGGAAATCCCTTGTATTTTTTTAATGTAGGATTTTATGTAATTTAAGTATCTTTTAAAAATAAATAAAAAATATATTTAAAAAAAAGCAATAAAGAATCACCCCCCCAAAAAAAGAGATTAAAATGTGCTATCTCTATCCCTTCATATCCCCCAATTTACTTGTGCTAGGACCTTTGTACTTTTACTACATATAACTGTTCTGTCGAGGTCCACCAATTGCCAGCCTTAGCGCCATCCTTTACTCTTGCCATATTCATCTTCCTAAAAGGCAGACCTGATCATGAGCTAGCTCCTATCCCCTTCGTCTTTCACAACACAACCTATCTACTTTGTGCTTCCCTAGACCCTCCCCATCCTCACCCCACAGTATTGTCCTTTCAAAGTCTATTGATTCTGCAAGGCAGAACTTAAGCATCATTTTTTGTGGCTCTTCCCAGATTTCTAGGCAAAGTTTCAGTAAAGTTCAACTCACATCTGCCCCACTGCCCCCCACTCCCAACTAGGTCTTCAGGGCACAGAGAGGAAGACTCAAGAGCAAGGTTTCTGTCCTCAAGCAAGTGGCTTTACCCAGCAAATTACTATTGTTATATCATTCTAACACTTTCTCCACTCTCCACTCTGAATTATTTAATTTCTGTTACTAACTTGCTGTGTGTCTCTGTATATTATACTTGTCTCTAAGCTGCCATTTTCTTAACTCAAATTCTGTTAAATAATACTCTTACTCTTCTCAAAGAAATAACATGTGTAAAAGTCTTTGAGTTCTCCAGGAGGAAAGATGTCATAAATCAAAAAACAAAATAAAACACCATTCATTTAAAAAGATTGCATATATTACTTGTTATCAAGCATTTCATTCAGATCCCAAAAAAGTGAAACTATTTCCAAAGAAAAATGTCCCCCTTACATATATTTAAAGCTTAAAACCATTTATAACAAAGCTTTGCCATGTAATTTTTTCTTGTGCAGAAGATTACTATTTGTCTTTTTCTCCAATTTCTTTTCAGATTTGAAAAAGAGATTTGCCTGTGCTGTTTTTCTTAGTTCTTTTTTCACCCTCAAACAAAGGGAAAATTTCATGTCAGAGGAGTGAGGAGATAAAAGCTTAAAACTTATGTCCTTGATTTTGATCTGAAGCTTTCTTATATTATCAGCAGCAGTTACTGTCATAACTTGGAGAAAAGATGTGAAGATATAAAGAAGGAGGATTAGAAGAAAAGAGATTGTAGAGCTAAATGTCTGGTACCTTTATCACTTTATTACCTTTATCCAAGTTTGAGTACTGCCATCCAAGTTTTAGAATTGAGCTCATGTTTTAAAAGTCTCATTGTGACCTGGCAATTCCACTCCTATGTATATGGGAGAAATGAAAGTAGGGACTCAAGCAGATACTTGTACAGCAATTTTCAAAGCAGCATTATTCGCATTCGCCAAAAGGGAGAAAAAACCCAAGGGTCTATTGATAGATGAATGGATAAACAAAATGTGGTATATCTATACAATGGAATATTATTCAGCCATAAAAAGGAATAAATTTCTGATACATGCAACAACATGGATGAACCTTGAAAACATTATGTTGAGTGAAATAAGCCAGACCCTAAAGGACAAATATTTATAATTCTACTTATGTGCAATATCTAGAATAAGCAAATCTATAGAGACAGAAAGTAGATTAGAAGTTGCCAGGGGTAAAGGGAGCAGGGGTTTGGGAGGTGTTGCTAAATAGGTAAAGAGTTTCTGTTTCTGGTTATGAAAAAGCTTTGGTGATGGATGGGCGTGATGGTAACATAACATTGTGAATATAATTAATAACACTGAACTGTACACTTAAAAATAGTTAAAATGGGAAATTTTGTGTTATATATATGTCATCACAATTTTTAAATAACCTCATTTTGGTGAGATGGACAAATGTGTGACAACGCATTATTGTAAGAGAAACAAATGCAAGAAGAGTTTCAATCAGGAAATTTATGTCCTGTTGACACTTCACTGGAACATTCACATGTATGGAATATTGGTGTTTAGATTCTAGGTGTGGGGTGGGTGTGGAGAAGAAGTAGAATTTATGGATTACATTCCCTGTGCTATGTATTTATATAATTTATCTCATTTGATCTTTTTGTTTTATGAGTTTTAGTCACCTACTTTTTCAGTTAAGCAAACTGGAGCTCAAGAGGTTTATTCACTTACCAGAGGATATACAGGTAGTGGTAAATAGAGCTAAAATTGGAGGCTATGGTTTTCTGACTCAAATGTCATACCCCACTGATGTCCTATTAATGTCCTGGCCTCAAGGAGTATATAATCCAGAAAATAAACACAAATGTCACTGTAAAAAGCAAAATTGGTAGAATACGTTTATCCTACTTTGAGTAGAGTATAAATGACTTTATCTTATCTACATGATTATGAAGGTTCAGCCTCACTGCTAGGAAAACACACATTTTGAGTTGTTTTTCCCTTGACAATAATGCAGACACACTATTCTGCTAATGAATTTTCAGCTGCTGCTGTAACACATCACACAGATTTTGAAGTTAAGCAGAAGTGGATCTGGATTCTGATTAGGCTACTTGGCTTGCTATGAAATTTTGGCAAGATAGGTAATCTCTTTGAACTTCAATTTCCACCTGTAAAATAGGGATCACGAAACCTACCAGACAGGCCTGCTCTAAGGATTAAAGAGGTTCTTGATTCATAGTCAGTTCTCAAAGCTGGTTTTGGTGATTCGTGGCAGCTGTTGTCATTGGCATGTATTTTGATGTATTTGCATGTATTTTGAAGTCTTTTGGTGAGAGGTATGCTGCAGTCCTAGAATGGGACTCATGATCTCTGCACACACTCACTCAAGGCGCTGGTCTTCCCGATAGATGCACAAACTGCAGAGTAATCGGCCATGGGAAGAGAGAAAGAACTGGACACCTCCTCCCTTCCCTTTGAATGAAATAATGAGTTCCAGAAAAATTGGGCATGGGAAGGGAGAAAGAATTGGATACCTCCTCCCTTCCCTTTGAATGAAATAATGAGTTCCAGAAAAATAAATGCAGAGCTTATGGCAGCAGAACTTCTCAAAGCTCTAGTACCAACACATTACAGTGATTCTTCATATTTCTCTTGCAAACCAGAGGGGTATTGAGTCCAAATAAACCAGAACAGAAAATCAGAAGCTAAGTGGGTTGTACTTAAAAGTTATCAACAAGAGGAGGGAGACTAAACCAAGAGTTTCACTAAAGGTGCTTGGCAAGAATCTACATGAAGAAATAAGAAAGGGGCTGGGGTGGGTGGTGAACATTTGTTTTTCCCAAATCGACCATCTCAACAAGACAGTTTCTGAGCCAATGGCCACAAGATTTTTTCCTCTTAAATGGGAAAATCTCTTCTGAAAAACTAGCTTTGCAAACACAAAATCAGAAAATGATGGCACATATTTTCCTCTTCCTCATTTTCATTCTTTCATGTAATTCATTTAAAAAATATGTTGCTTCAGGTAAGTCCAATTAATTCTGAAGAGAGTTATAATCCATCCAAACCAATTCAAATGTAGGTAAAAGGAATAATCAGACTCTCATTATGCAAAATGGTGCTCAGTTAATTTATTGTACTGCACTGAATAATAAGCTGTTAGGCTCCACATTACTTTGTTCACATTAGACCAAATAGTTTATTGCTGCTGGAGCTTATTTCATATCGCATAAAATTTGGATATATTGCAAATGGAGAAGATATTAGTCCATTATAAGAGACAGACTTAAGTACTCCATTTATAGGATCTTTCCATTTAGAAAATGGCAAGGGAGAAGAAGAAATGCAAACAAGGTAATGGACAGACAGGGATTTATGTACATTGCCTGATGGGCCAGCTCTGCTATGGGTGACTGCGGGTTGCTCACACGGGGCCGGGTGCCTTGGAGAAAAGCAATGTTTCTAGTGGGAAGAAAATCCAAAGAGAGTTTATGTTCCTTTTCAGGGAAGTGTTGACATTTTAATTACTTTCTGTTTTCTTTGGAGCTACATTTGAGAATTGGAAGCAAGTTAGAAAAATAAGAATTGGCTTTATTAGAAATAAGATTAATTGACGTGCAGGCATGAACTGGAGAAAGTCCAGATTCAGCTCTCGACAAACTGAAGTGTCCAGCGGGGCCTCGAGAACCACAAAAACCCAGCCATTGAAAAACCAGCCAGAAGAATTCCCGTTCTGAGCTTATCTTCTCTGAGAGGGAGTAAACCATGCCTCTTGCAATCTAATCTTTTCCTGCCCCAGATCCCCTGTGCTTTGCTTTCATTTTTTTTTTTTTTTCTTTAACTTTGGTCTTTTGTAAACAGGGATGTGTGGGGGTAAGTAGGGCAGAAAAGCAAAACAAGAAGAGAATGATCACAGAGAGTTGGAATGAGTTGGGGAAATTGGCAGAACTGGAATTTTCTGTTTTGAAGATAATTTTAAAGTTTGGTATTTCATAAAAGAAACATACCTGTGGAAGTCAGGGTGGAGCCAGGGTAATGGCTTTGGGAGATGTGATATATTTTTACTCTTTCTCCCTGCACCTGGCGTTGCTTGGAATTGAATAAATATTTAGCAAAACGAGGGTGCCTTCAAGTGTTCCAGGGTCAACAAATCTAAAAATAGCATCACTATAAGATTGAAATTAAAAAAAAAAAACCTACAACCAGCATCTTTGTGGTGTCTGAAAGTGTGACGCCTGAGGATATAGATCCTCTTTGTCCCTTCCTTTCCCTTCCCAGCTTTGCTGTACCCCAGGGGACAGTGTGGAAACTCCATTAAGCTCAGAGCAGTCAATTCAGCCATAAGTGCATTGAATTAAGTTCCCCCAAATTATCTAACACCTACTATGTGTCAGGTGCTTTAAATATACTATTACTATTTAAACTTTTAGAAAAACTGACAGATATTATTATTCTCCTGTAGTTATTGTTATTTCTGTTTTACAAATGAGGCTTGGGCACGTTAAGTAAAATTTTAAATTATATGAACTTCTATTATAAAACACTTCATATATACACAAAAGGAGATAAAATAGTATAATGAACTTCCACTTATTTTACTTCACCCACCTTTGACAATTATCTACTCAGAGCCAACCTCGCTCATCTACATCTACTCCATCCCATGATTCTGAAGCAAATCCCAGCCACCATGTCATTTAATCTGTATATGTTTCAATATGTAAGTCTAAGGCATAGGGATTCTTTCAACAACAACAACAAAACAACACAGGACCTTCATCACATCTAAAATCATTAACTGTAGTTCCTAATATCAACAAATAACGCAGTGTTTACGTTATCCCAGTTGCCTTAGAATCTAGTTTTTAACTGCTTGAATCCAGATCCAAACAAGTTCTGTACATTGTGATTATTTTAAGTTCTCTTCTAGTCAGTAGTTTCCCCTCCATCTTTCATTTTTTTCCCCTAGGATTTTTGGTAGAAGAAACAGGATGGTTTTCTCTGAAGATTTTCTCACAGTCTGACTTTTCCTGATTTCATTCCCTGAGGTGTTGTCAAACACGTTCATCAATCATCTTGTAGTTTGTACTTCCTGTAAATTCAGTTAGATCTAGACATTTTAATCAGATTCTGGTTCCATGTTTTTAGCAAGACTACTTCAGAAGTAGTGGTATATATTTCTATGAGGGGAAATTGTGTGTATTTGTGTAATGTTATCAGTCTTTGAGGATTTTTGCCTGGATCCATGAATTCATTCATTATTGCAAAGTGTTGATATCCTAATTCTATGATTATCTTTTTCATATATTTATTCCATAAGAGAAATTTCTGCTCATTACCTATCGGTTACCTGAAGTAAAGTTCACATAGGAAATCCAGGAGAAATGCTTTGTTATTTTCCCTTATCTACCAGTTTGCAGAATAATGAGTTTCTTCTCTGGTATCCTCTAAAGTGAACAATGAACTGTTGTTTTTATTGTTATTGTTAATATCATTAAAAACTCATATTTTAACATATTTAATGTTTTAATCCTCTCTTACATATATGTATATATATGTGCTGATAACTTGATGTTAAATGTCTGTCACCAATATCTATAAATTTAAATGATTTTGCTATCTTGATTTTAAGTATTTCTTAAGGTGGTATAAGGTTTTATCTTGAAACACTCTTTTACATTTATGGACTCTTATAAAGATACCCTTCTCTGTGTCTCTGAAGATGGTAGAAAACCTTTCTTTGTTGCTAGAAAAAAAGTTATTTATGTAGAGATACGGGAAAGCATGAACGAAGGGAAAAGGGAGGAGGGAAGGAAGAAAAAGGAATATGCAAATCTGTATTAAAATGTAAACAAATTAAATTATGGACTATTGTGTAGCCTCAAAAATTATTGCAGCTTATTTATTTATATGGTCTCATGTGACATTATTATCAAGTAGTTAAAGTTGAAGGCTTGAGACTCAGCCTGCTTGGGTCAAATCTTCAGTTCTGTGCTTCCTAGTTGTGTCAGGCTGCTCAAGTTATTTCTCGTTGCTTCAGCTCCTAATTACGGCTAAAACAGCATAAGCTTGTAAGGGTAAAATCAATGAATATATATAAAGTGCTTTGATTGCTCATAGTAAAGTCTCGATAGACGAAAGTTGTTTTGTTGTCATTGTTGTTATGAATATGATAATACTGTGTAAATATGTGAATGGCAAAGTAACGTCTTTCTGGACACAGATGAGAAGAGCAAAACTTGTATTTGTTAAGTTACTACTATATGGCAGGTACTGAACTAGCACCTATATATAGTATATGTTATATAATTTATTACTAATTTTAGTATTTATTTCATTATCTATCATAATTATTTATTATTTATTCTAGCACAATAGCTAGAAAGGGAAGGGATCTCTTTTGTGAATTGAGTGATACTGTTAGGTGTACTTGATCCATATGAAGTCTTACTATATCTGCAGAGAAATTTTAAAAACCAAAGGAGGATACAGTGCAACCAAAGAACAAAACTTTAGAATTCTATAAGAAAACTTAACAGATAAAGACCAGTAAAGGCATTCAACTACTAAAGTGGCTCACTAGGCACTAATGAATCACAAAATTCTAATCCTCCCCATGGCAAATCCATGTCAAGATTCACTGAAGTTTCTTCCCCCTGTATAGGAAAAAGGAAGGAATAAAAAAAGGAACAATTTCTGAATCACTCCCTCCAACCCCGGAAATGATTTTAATTACCAATTCATCTGTTGGCAGACTCTTCTGGCAGATGTACCTGCAACTTGGAAAGATAACAAATGAACCAATTCCTTACTCCAAAGTTGACACTGATAGCGCTTGCTGAATTTGCTCTCAGAAAAGAATCCTGGGCAACAATACATCTGGCACTCTGCTCGAGGAATTTGTCATGTCTCTGACAGGTTCAGCCTCCATTGTCCACACCACCCCCGACAGCAGGTCCTTTATATTTCAAAGAAATTGCAGTCTGAATTAATATAATTAGAATGTAACTGCTATTCACTGCACAAACTCCTCATTTCCAGGAGAACAGATCTGATCATGCTTCTGTGCTCCAAATCTTCCCAGTGATGGCTTCAGGGGAGTGAGCAGATAATAAAATGATGGAACATATACTATTTCATCAGTCTTTTAAAGTATTAACTAATGGAAATATAGGAGGAGAAGAAAACGGTCCTATCCCTGACATATCTAAATAGAAATATCGTTCAAGTTTACCAGCCTGAATAGCTTTTTTAAAAATATATACTCTATGGCATTTGAAGTGAGAGAAAGAAATGAAACAGGAAAGATTAAGGATCTTCCAAAAGACAGTTACATGAAGAAGAGTGGATAATTCATGGACAGAGTTACAGAATTAAGAGCTGGTTGGATACCTTTATTTATTCTTTACTGCCTCACCTTGAACAATGTCATTAACCAAGCAATTGTCACCAAGTAAATGATAATTGAGTGCTGGATTCTTCAATTTCATTCCCTGTTATGTTCCTAAAATATTTAATTACTGATATGGTGGAAGCTGACATCAGCATCTTTACTGAAAATAAGATTCATTCACATTCTTTTGAATAAGTTGGCAGTCTCATCTTGAATGACTGATTTGAAGAGGACAATGACTTGACATAGCAATGTGTAGGTTGATGCTTATGGCCTCTTCTCTGAAGAATATAAAGTTTATCATTGTGTTTATGAGCACATCAGGTCAATGAGGATTGAGAAGAGAGGAGCATCTATCGATCCTCACCTGAAGTTCTATGTCAGAAGTTACACAGCCCGGGTGTTCTCAGAATTAGGTGTGCTTCAGAATATCATGTGAGTGTGTGTGTGTGTGGGGGCAGTTAGGTACTTGTTAAAATGCCTATGATGCCTGGATCCCACGCTGGACCACTGAATCACAATTTTCAGCTGTGGTGCCCAAACTATGTAAATTGAAAACCACCCCAGGTGCTTCTGATACACATCAAACTTGACATCCATAGGCAATGCTCCCTTTCATAGACACAAATATTCAGGTTTATTACCTAGGTGAATCTTACTACAGATGATATGAGTGGTTTTAAAAAAATGGATACATGTAATTTATATTTATAAAAAAATCTATTAAGATGTTTGGTTTTTTGAGGGGCCTATCAGAACACCTATTGGGTGTTCTCCCCAACAGGACACATTCCCTTTCATCTCTGTCATAGGTACCCATGTTTATTTACCCAGCCTGCCTCTCTTATCTGAGCTAGAAGAAAAGGTTGGCATCTCGCAGTTTCAGGCAATTTACTTTGCAAACGAATGCAATAGTGATTTATATTTTAATTTGAAAACTCCTACTAGAGTAAATGATCACCCCTCCCTCCATCGATTGTCTAACTATTCTGGACGTCTAATAATAGGATTGTGTGTCATCAACATCTGTTAGGCAATCAAATATATGCACAGATGGAAAATATCAAGCTTGAGGCAAAGCCCATCCCCCAAACTTGGACACCTGAGGGACCTCCCCTCTGTTTTCTTTAAGGAATGTAACAGTCAGACTTGAGTGAGGGTACTTTAGGGAATTCCTGTCCCTAGCCTCCTGGCTTTAACCAGCTGCTGGCTCTGACAATGTCTTTCTGATTTTTAGTGTCCTTAAGAGAATTGTCACAGGGGTGGGTAGGAAGTGGAATGGGGGTGGGTCCTATCTTCTGTTTGAGCGATGGATGGTGAGATAGAGTTTTCATGTGGAAAACAGCTGATTTATCCAAGGGAGGTAACAGTGACTCCTAGGGCCCAGGCTGCCCCATACACATCCAGAAGACTTTCTGCTGAGAATCACAGAAAACCTCTGTTGGCTGGAGAAATAAATTAAGTGTGATGAATATTTAACAATGATTTTTCAACAAAGAATTTGTTTTTATTGTGAAAGAAGCATGTACTTATTGAAGAGAATGGGGGAAGGGGAAGAGAAAGGTGGGAAAATAAGCAGAGAGAAAGTATGGGCTAGTGTTGATTTTAGAATCAGTGAGATTTGTTTTTTTTTTTTTTTACAGGTGAATAAAATTTTAATGAGAAACAGAATATTTATATAGTCTCAAATTATCTGCCTGCAATCAAATATTAATGACAAAGGAAAATTAGCAACTTTGGAGTGGAGAATCTGACAGTTGCCACCCAACCAAGTTATCAAAGTTAAATACCTGAGGGATGGAACAATTGACCTCAGCTATGATCTGATATGAAAGACTCAGGAGAGAGAACAATTTTAGTGGTTTTATTGCCCAAAATGAACACCTGAATCTAATTACGAGGAACCATGAGAAAACTCCAAACTGACATATTCCACAACCTCCAGTCTGTACTTTTAAAAAAATGTCAAGGTCATGGAAGTCAAAGAAAGATTAAAGCAAAATAATTAATGAAAGTGAAATGCAACTTGGAATATTGGCTTAGTTCCTGCACCAGATTGTTTTTTCCCCATATTCTAAAAAGATATTATTTGAACATTTGGCAAAAATTTGAATAAGGTCCATCGATTAGATATTCATCATATATTAATGAAAATTTCCTGATTTTGAAAATGGCACTTGTAGAAAACACAGGAGTTTTTTAGGAGTAAAAGTGCATCATGTCTTTAACTGACTCTCTAAATTCATAAAGAAAAAAAAAATATATATATACATATATACATTACATTTTTATAATATGTAACACATATATACACAAATATGACTGCATGAATGTACATATCAAGCCTAGTGAGATTTGGATCAGAATCTAGCTTCACTAGTTGTGTGCCCTTGGGTAAGTCACTTGATATCTCTAAGTCAGTCTTCTGGTCTGTAAAATGGGAATAATATCTTTCTCACATAGTTGTGGTAAAGGTTTACTAAAGTATATATTGTGAAAGCACTTAGTAAAATGCCTGACATTTTAGGTATTAACACAGAACATCTCAGCTAACAATATTATTATAGCTGGTAGCATAGGATGGTAGTTGCAGCACTTGCTTTCCAGGCAAAGAGACCTGAGTATGAATTCCCTTTGATTTTATGACTTCTATTGGTATTCCTAGCACTAAGACTGAATAATATTTTTAAGAATTTGTTGGGATCTCTTAAATTATCACTACTATTATCAAGAAACATGAAATTTCACTTATATATGTTTTCATGATTTATTAGCTGGAATCCCCTTAAATTTACAAGCTTTCTTCCTCATATGTAAAAATTATTTTTAAAAGACCTCTCAGAAACAATGTTCACAAGAAACAACTCTTTGCAACAATACTTCGTTATCATATTTTTCTCTTTCCTGAAAAACCAATGAAGAATGGCAGTTTTATATGTAAAACAGTAGTTAGCCTTTATATGAGTGACATTTTCCTAAAAGTCTAGAAATATTTCACATTTGCAGAAAAACACCCTGTTCCCAAGTTGGATCTGATTAAAATTCAAATCTATATTAACAGCTCACTACTTTTTTAGAAAAGTGAATACCACGCTTAATGGAAAATGTTCAGTGTCTGCCAGTTCTGCTTCTGTGGACTCCTAGCAAGGCTGTCTTGGGCCCCAGGAGGGTTGGACCACAGCTACATCCTTGTTAAAACAATCGCCTGGCAGGAATGCTGGCCCTCTGGTTTTCCTTCCTCTCTCCTCTCCCATCCCCACATTGTTTCAACTGCCAGCCCCTTAATATTTTCTCTGCAGCAAGGGAAAGGGAAGGGCAAAAATGACTCTGCAAGAATAACATTTCTTTCTATGGACTTAAATAGAACATTCAACACAAAACATCCTGCATTTTCTTTTAATTGATGATGCATGCCTGTAGTAAGGAGTGACCTAAAATCCAGGACTGGATGTTCAAATAGGCATTGTTTCAGTTACATGCTACCAGAGAGAGGGAATGTTGTTTGACTATTTAACATTGCAAGAAACTCCCTTCCCCTACATATTATGTATCTCCTTACCCCTCTGTGCCTTTTCTTTTTCCCCTCTAACATGTGTTTATTTAATGTTTATTGTTTGATTCCCTTGCCATAATGGAAACCCACGAGAGCAAGGATCTTTGTCTATTTTGCTCACTGTTGGATTCCACTGTTCTAAGAACCTGGCACAAAATAGGTACTCAGTAAATTTTTTTTTTTTTTTTTTAAGATTTATTTTTATTTATTTATCCCCCCCTTGCTGCTTGTGCTTGCTGCGTCCATTTGCTGTGCGTTTTTCTGTGTCTGCTTGTCTCCCTTTGTTGTGTCATGTTGCTGCACCAGCTTACCGCGCCGCATGGGGTCTTGGCTTGCCTTCACCAGGAGGCCCCAGGAATCGAACCCGGGACCTCCCATATGGTAAACGGGGGCCCAACCACTTGAGCCACAGCTGCTTCCCCTCAGTAAATATTTGCAGCATGAATGAATGTTTCTTCCTCAATGTCCCTTCCTATAGAAGGAGGGGTAAAATAGCTGGTCAAAATATTCTACAAAAGCATCCTATAAATATAATGTGCATATACCTAGTAGATATCTTTGAGATTATAAGTTTATTGGTGTTTACCTTGGTTAGTGAAGAAGAGATACAAGTGTTGACTAGAAAAGAAACATCTCCTTGGCACTCTCTATCCTCTTACCCTGCTTTATTTTCCTTCAAAGCAAAGACCACCCCACCTCAGCATAATATATATTTCTTTGTTTATTGTCTAAATTCCCTTATTAGAAGGAAAGCTTTTAAAGGGCAGGATCTCGTGTGGTTTTTTCACTGCTCTAGCCCCATTGCTTAGAACAGTGTCTGAAATATAGTAAATGCTCAACACGTATTTGTTGAATAAATGAATGCTTGAATGAGTGTATTTACTGTAGGCTGTATCCACGACTGGCCCTGACTCTGTATGGGTCCTAAAAGCATGATATATTGTATACTAACACTTTGGCAATACTGAGATAGACAATAAGGGGGGAGATGTGAAAAGGAAGATAACCAAGATAACACTAATATTTTGAGTTGTCTGTCCACAGTGAAAATTATACCCCATTCATTATATGTGTGGTATGGTTAAAAGAACCTAGAAACTGGGGTTTGGATCCTGGACCATCTACTTATTTTTAGAATAAGCTTAGATAATTTTTACTGTCACATTTCTATTATGTATAAAGTAAAAACAGTGATACCTAAGCCAAGGGTTTAGTAGGAGGATAGAAGGGTATCATCCCCTAACACATGGTAGGGTGTCCATAAATGTTAGCTATCATCATCATCATCATTATTATCACCACCATCCAGGGGCTAACAAACTACAGCTTGTGGGCCAAATCTGGTCTGCTGCCTGTCTTCATAAATAAAGTTTTATAGGAACTCAGGCATGCCCAGTCATCTTATTGCCTATGGCTGCTTTCATGCCACAACAGAATCGAGTAGTTATGTGTCTTTGTTTGCTAGGGTTGCTATAATAAATATTGGTTGGCTTTGTTGACTGGTTGGCTAAAACAACAGGAATTTATTATCTTACAATTTTGGAGGGAAGAAGCCCAAAATCAAGGTGTTGGCAGGTCGTGCTTTCTCCAACATCTGTAGCATTCTAGTGGTGTCTTGTCAGCAATCCATAACTCAATTCCCACCTCCATCACATGGCCATCTGTCTCCTACTACTCCTGTGTCCACATTTTCTCTTCCTATAAGGGCTCCAATTATATTGGATTAAGGCCCAACCTGATTCAGGATCATATCTGAAGATCCTATTTATAAATGAGTTCATATCCTCAGGACCAGTGGTTAGGACTTGATCATGTCTTTGTGCAGGACATGATTCAATCTACAGCAGTATGAGAAAATGTATGGCCCACAAAATAAAAAATATTTATTATCTGTCCCTTTACAGAGAAAGTTTGTGAACCCTCATCTAGAATATGGTCAACCAGCCATGAAGCACATAACTCTACCCATGGTCCAGCAAGGCTACTCAAAGTGTGGTCCTCAGATCAGTTTGGTCCATAAACTATCTGTTACTGATCCAAAACATGATAAGTATAGAAACTCATGTTTAAAGATTTTTATAACAATGTGATGTGCTGTGACAACCAAGTGCATGATTTTTGCTTTTACAAAAGTGTTAGTTCATGACAGATTGGAAATTAAAAAACCTGGCACTTTTCACTGAAAGAGAATGTGGTGTTTGCAATGGGATTTTGTTGTATTGGTGGCTTTCTAAGACATGTTCATGTGGTTTCAGACAATAACATCTGGGGACCCATCAGGTGGGAGTGATGAACAAATCCTGAGATACCAAGTGACCTAAGAAGGCCGATGAATGAGCACATTAATAATGTCATGCAAATGGATTATATGTGCAGATGGATGGACCAGCCACAGTTCACTTAATAGCTAATACAGTTGTAATATGTTGCTTCATCTCTGGGGGAAGCTACCCATCTTGGAATTTTCTATGTGTCTCACATACATATGTAAATGAATTCCCTTTTGAACTAAATGCATTTTAAGTCAATAAGTCATTTCTTTGACTAGTAAGCCAACAATTTTCCTGGAAATATAGCAAAACAACAATTCTATGTCCAACCTTATGTTTTGTTGCATGTATGCTTAAAAAAAAAAAAAAAAAAGGCAGACTGACTTTTTCCTTTTCTGTTTTAGAATCAGTTCCAAACAGTAAAGCCTGCCAGAAAAAACAGACAAACTCTCAGGAACAACAATGCCCATTATGTGTGGGGTAGGAGCTGCCAGACTTTGATTGCTGGCCAGACATTAACCCCTTTGGTTAATGTGGTGGAAACTCCAAGTCTGAATCCAGACACTTCCAGGATTTTATGGTCACTCATGGTGTGAGACCAGGCAATTTATAATGACTGGTGTGAAAAGAAGACTATTGTGAGAAGGAAGTAGAGGTTAAAGGCCACATCTCCTTGTTTCCTGAATTCCGCCATGATTCATTCTGGCAAGCGGGCATCAACACAGTGACCTCTGCTTTTCCTCTTATGGGCCTGCCTGGTTGTGGGTGAGAAGCACGCTGCTCTTGCCACCTGTCCCACTGTGTTTTTGCCTTGGTGTCAGGTTTGGTTCTCTTATGGCAAAGGACCTCACAGAGGAAAACCTGTGGGTTCCTAAAAGCCACCACTTATAGTAAAGTTGCTCGAAAGGAGAATCACTGCCAACTCTTTTGTGATGTGCTCCTTCCTCCCGAATATACCTCTTTTGGGTTGACAGACTAAATCCCATTTTGAGAGCTCAGATAAGCAGAGATCAATGCAATTTTCAGTGGGAGGATGGCAGTGTGTGTATATGTGTTTATTTCTTTTGTTCTTTCACGTCACTCTTCAATACATATTTGATAGCTGACTGTGGGGTGACCAAGGATATTAAGTTGATTACAATCATAATACTAGCTGCAATTCATTGGGAACTTATTGCATGCTAGCACTGCTAAATATTTTGCATTTGCATTTTAATTTATCTCATCCTTTCAGAAGCCTCATGAAGTAGCCCCATTTTACATATTATTAAACTAAGTCACAGAAAGCCCAAGGATGTACATCTAGGTAATGTCAGAACTAGGATTCAGGTCTAGGTCCATCTGGTGCAAAACTCATTACTTTATTCACTCTGCTAAATTCCCTTCCCAAAGAAGAATTAACAAATAAAGAAGGCATTATACATAGCCTTTTGGAATTCAAATTCTGGTTGATGAGAAGGTCATGTGATCCAGAGTGAGAAAGGCTATAAAGCAGCTGTGTACAAAATACCACAATTACCTAATTCGGTTGAAGCCTGGGAGAAGGTGGAAGAAGGTGGGAGAAGGTGAGTTATGCCTCCATGGAGTGGGGGTTCACTTAGAGAGACAGAAAGAGAGAGAGGGAAAGAGTTGAGCTGGGTCTCCTTTCGTTGTATTGGAAGAGATCTGGACTTAATCAGAGGTAAAGAGACATCTGGCTTACAGAGTAATTCTCTCATACAGAATGGAGGTCAGTGGGAAATTCTTCAAGGTTGTTTCCCCATTTGTCACATCTATATCTTTCTCTTCTTTGTTCTCTTTTGGCCATTACCATGCCTGACTAAAAGGGGACAAAGGGAGAAAGTGAGGTCGGCTTGGGTAAATCAAAGGTGATGATGACTGCTCTGAAAATCACTGGAAAGAGAGGCAGAGGTAACCTTATGGGATCACCGCTGCAGGGATGAAGATATCTACCAGCCGGGCAGTGAAAACGGAGCGTTTGGCCCTGTCCCAGTCCATGTGGAGGGAAAAAGGAACTGGCACATTTGGTTCTTTTCAGTTGTACGCTTTACCCTGAAGGGCATGGCTACAAGGTGCTTTCCCTGGAGATAAGTGGGCAGATAAAGAAAGGAAAGTAACATTCCATAGAAAACCCTGAGTGAAGATGACAGTGATCAAAGCAAATAAATAAAAAGTAAATAAAGTGACCACATACTGAGACGAGCTAGGCTTTTCCCTAGCCAGGGGAGCAATCTGGCTCAAAGGGAGGGAGAACAATGAGGTTACAGCCAGATTGTTTCTGAGACTTTGGTTGTTCTGCTTAGGACAAATGAAAAGCAGTAGGTGTGGATGTGACCTGCATCGCTGGCAGCCACAGCATCACATTTCCTCAGGGCTTCACTTTGAGAAACTGAGACCTATATTGCAAAGTCTCGGGGTTCAGATTCCAGGCTGGAATGATCACTGGGCTGTTCATTTGCAGTGATTCTGGGTTTTGTGTGTATATTTTTAAAAAAGGGATACTGAACTATATTCCTTGCAAAGTCCTCCCAGCCTCCAAAACTCCCTATAAAATGCCTGTGTCACAGAACTACTTACAGATGCCATTAGTGATGTATAATCTCTAGTCTTTCAAGTCCATCCTGTGACTGAATATGATTATGGGATATTCACATGAATCCTTGTCTATTGTCTCAAAAGAACGTGAAAGAAAATGCCCATTATTAAAGCCCCAAAGTGATTGGATTGGCATGGGGAAGGAGGATGGGGCTGGCATGGGAAAGAGGATCTGATTCTGGGATTTCATGAAATCCAAAACAATAGGACAGCTGCTTTTCCATAAACAGATTATTATTATTTCTACCTAGACAGCTTGATAGCAGCCATTATCTTCTTTGTGGGTGTCTTATCAAGTTCTGGCTGTGTGCAGCATGGGTGATAAGAAATGAGAAATGTCACCCATGGGATTGCCAAGGATTATTTCTATGCACTGCCGTTCAGCAACAGCCAATCCCTTACAACTGAGAAGTCGTCCAGTTGTCCTCACTGGGCAGTTGCTATTCTGACTGCACCAAGAGAACATAAAGAGCATGTAGTTGCCACTGTATGAAAGACTGAAATTTCATTACTCTCAGCGAAAGTTCAAGCAGTCTTGATTTTGAAAAGCAGATCTATCTTGGAATATCTTTGAAGAGGGAGCAAACAAGGGGAGGAAAGAAGAACGAAATAAACTCAGCTTTTGAGGACTATGAGGAAGTATTAAAAAGTAAAGAGAGATATAGACTTTCAAACACTGAAACTTAAAATATGAGGCATATGAGCTTCAAAGGAATAGAGTAGCCTCACATAACCATTACCTGTGATCCAATTGTTTAATATAAAGACTTATCCCACATATTACTCATCAGAAAATAGTTTACTGGATTTTTGTTTATCTCTCTTTCACATTATGTTCTTAAATGAAATTAACCTGTTGATATTGAAAAATTTTCCTTTTTCCTCAATGAATTATAAATGTTTTACTATGGAGGTAGATAAGCTAGCTCTAAATACTTCAGGAAAAAAAATGCAATTTTATATTTTTGTTCCAGTAATCCAGTTTTCCATCCATTTATCTTCCTACAGAAAAGGCCACACTAGGAAAAAAAGAAACAAAACAGCTCAAGTATATGAGTAACTTATACTGTATTTATATAGAACTCCTAACAAAGTGTTCAGAGTGCTTTAGTCTTCTTTTTACACAGTTTCAGGGTCATGCCAATATTATAGCATAAGTTGCTTGGAAGTGAGCCAAATCAAGTTTTCCAACATTTAAATCACTACTCTGAAATTGGAATTTCAAATGAATAAAATACTTTGCTCTTAAACCAAAGATTTCAGAAATTAGATCCTTGTCACAGAATCATTAAGATGGGGAGTGGGAGGAGGTTGGGAAAGTAAAGGGCAAAACGAGGGCACAGAGGAAGAAAAGAGGACTTGGGAAAAGAGGAAGGGGGTTTCGACTCCATTTTGGAGTGTGAGCTCCTGGAGGATAAGGTCAAGGTCAAGGGCAACAGCCCACTCTTTATGTTTCCATAGCACCTAGTATAGAGTAAGTCTCAGGACATATTTGTTAAATGAATTAGTGGGAGGGTGAGAAATGGAAGAGGGAGATGTATAGGAAAAAAAGCTTGTTAAGATATACAAGTCATTTTAAGTTTTTCAGCCATCAAGCATTTATTAAGAAACCTAATAACCTCTCCAACTTTAATATACACAAGAATTATCTGGTATCTTGTTAAAATCCAGACTCAGTAGATCTAGGTTAGGGTTCAAGAGTCTGTATTTCTATCAAGTTCCCAGAGAACACTGATAGATGTTCCCGGGAACATTAGACCTACTGGTCAAAGGGGGCTGACCTGGGAGTCATGAGCTCTGAGTTCTAGTCTCTCACAGTAACCATCTGTGTTTTTTTAGCCAAGTGATTAGCTTGATTGTCTCAGTCTCTGCATCTGTATAATGAGTGGATTGGATCTACATAATTTCTAGGGTTCTTATAGCCCTAATCTTTTAAAACTAAAAACAAATAAATAAATAAATAAAAATAGAACTTAGAGAATGCCCAGTCTCACTGTGTTTCTAAAAAGCCTAGGGAAGCTGAATTACTCCCTTCCAGAGTAACACAGGTAATTTGGCATAGCTGAATTGTGAACTAGATTTCCTGAATCTTAGTACAATTTTTTTTCCACTATTCATTTCTTCTATCATTATTAATTTTTTTATGGAATACCTACAATTTGCCACATGTAGTGCTAAGTGTTAGGAATATGAAGATGAGTAAATGATTACATTTTATTACCAAATCATTAACTAAGAGCTTTCCATGCTACAAGGTGACAACCAACTAATCCATGTGAATGTATTCGTAGGCATTAATATGCTAGTTCTCCCTCCTCTGTGATATAACATATTAATGGCTGTGGTAGACTGATTGCAAAGATGGCCCAAATTCTCCAACCTTATCCTTATCTATTCCCTTTGCGATGCAATTCTGCAGCTTGTTGTATTAAGAGGTAGAGTTTACTTCCTCAATCCTTTGACTCTGCATTGGTTTTTATGATTGACTTTGGCCAATAGGATACAGAAGGAACACTGTGCCAGTTGTGAGCCTAAGACTCCAGGGGCCATGTCAGCTTTTGTTTCCCTTCTTGAACCACAGATGCTGCTGAAAGAACAACCTGAGAGAGCCACCTGGAGGATGAAAGATAACAAGGGATGAACAATTGTCCCGTTTGAGGCCAATCTAGACCATCCTACACCTAGCCAACTTACAAATATATACAAGATCCCAGCCAAAAGCAACAGAGTTGCTTACCCAATACACAGCTGACCACAGAAGCACAAGTGAGCTCACTTGAGACCAGATGAACCACCCAGCTGACCTATAAACTTGTGAGCAATAATAAATACTTATTGTTTTAAGCCACTTAACTTTGGGGTGCTTTGTTATGCAGCATAGCTGGATGGTATAATGGTCTACTTAATACAGAGCTTTAACTCAGATAAATAGCTTAAGTTTGAGTTCTCCTTAGACAATAGTAGGCAACATATTGTAGGGGTGGCATTGTCTTTGCTAGTCCTTGAATATTTTGAGACACTTCTCAGTTACAAAAGGGGGATGTCAGCTTGTATTGTTTTTATTCTCCTGACAACAAAACTCTATAAACAATAATGGGAAGATGTGCTAAGTTTAGAGACTTCCATTGCAAAATTCTCTTCTCTAAAGGAAGCATAAAAGACAGCACCAAGGTCTGAAATCAGTAAATGAATGCTGGAGTCCTGTTACCTTGAGCTTCAGACTTCTTATTGGTAAATAGATATAACTGTTTGCCTTCCTCCAAAGGTGGTCATGAAAATGAAGAGACATGGTATATGGAGTGAATATAAAAATGCTCTGTGAACTCTTCAGTGGTGTATAAATATTATTTCTTTGTAACATTATACCCAATTTGATTTTATTTTCACATAATAGTATGCCCTATTATTGAGAAGTCTTAATTTCCTTTGTAAATATAATAACTACCATATATCCATTTTACAGTTTTCAAATTATCTCATTTTGGCTCTCTAATGATGTCATGAAGTACATATTGTTATTTTCCCATTTTACAGATGATGAACCACTGCTGTCTTTCTGAGTGGTGGTATTTGTAATCCTGGTATCATGGACAGGTTTTGCTAAGATAGGAATTCCAACATGGTGGTCTTTTCTTTGAAAAAGTCAAAGTAGGTAAATAAATCAGATGTTTGGCTTTTATTATCTAGAATAAACCTCACCTAACATTATACATTTTCGTTTATCCCATTTCCTTTCACAACAGCTATTATATATGAAGTGCCACTTTTTTCCCTCCCAAGACATTTTTAAAATGAGAAAAAAATAATGGTTATTCTGAAATCATATCTTGCTATAGAATTTATATTCTTAAGCCATCAGATTCTTCATTTGATAATATTAATGGACTAAAGATATAATTAAATAATTATCATTAAATGCTTGGGTTAAGAATTTTTATTTATGACTATGTGGTTGCCTCAGCTGATAATGTAGTTAATAGGCTCAGGTAGTTTCTATCTGATCTGAACATGTTCACTGGTCTCAGTGTCTAGTGAATATTGCCTGCCCATGGACTGATGATTTAAGTTTCACTCAGTGGTTAGAATGAGCCTTTCAAGGCAGAGCATTTCCTCTCTTCTACTTAATTTTAAGTGGTAGCCTTTTATTTTTTTGACAATATCTTAAAACAGTTTTAATTGCATCATGTTTTGATAGTGTGAAAGACAGTGACTATTGTGACAATATTATAATAGCTGACATTTATTGATAGCTTAATATATGAGGCCACCATTCTAAGTGTTTTACTTGCTTTAATTAATTGTAATTTAATTTTTACAACCCATTGAGATGAGTTCCATTGTTATCCCCATTTTACAGTCAAGGGAACTGAGGTAGAGAAAGATTAATTGCCCAAAGTTAGATATCCAGTAAGTGGCAAAGCTGGGATTTTTAGTTCCGGCCACCTGAGTAGGAAATGACAATATTATATACTTCCATTTTCCTTATACTAAAGAACTTTCTTTAAGTCAGATCAAGAAAAATGATGTGTATTAATCTAGAATAGCAGTGCTACATCACTAAAAATTGTGTGTATTTATAGCAAGTCTAGGTATTATGAACTCCCTTGTAGAAATCTGCTAGTTATCAGTCTCTAATAGGATGTTTCCTTCTGTGCTAGACATGTTGAAGGATGTAAAAGACGTAGAAGAAATAATCCCTCTTAATGGACCTAAAGATTTCCAGGAGTGGGTTTTATAAGGTCTTAGGTCATAGTGAGAAGGCAACTGATGGCAGCCATTAAATTTACTTCATTTCAAGACACTGGCATATGATTTCAGTTGGGTCTGCCAACCCTTGAGACACAGGCAGGCTTGCCTTAACCTCAATTCCTCAACCAGAGGAAACTCTAGGTCCTCCCACCCCACAATTTCTTCTCACCATCCTGTTGTCTACATCTCATGGTGAATGAGTGGTCTCTGTTTCCTTTTGTGTCAGCCCAGATGTAGAATTCAACCCCATTTTACAGAGATGTGAAATAATTTGCTCAAGTTCACAGACCTAGTAAGTGGCAGAGCCAAGATTTGAAACCAAACATCTAAAAAATGTTTTATACTGTAACATTCAGCACAGGAATTTCTCTAAGAGGATGGTAGGCTGGTTGTGTTAGGAAGTTTTATTACTTACTGGACTAAAAGCTAATCCCTAGCTCCTGCATATTGATTGTTGCCACATCTTAAGAGGAAGGGAAAAACTACTCTGAAAAGAAAAATATCAAGGCAAATTTGAATCTGGGGATTGATCTGAGAAAGAGGAGATAAAAAGAAGAGAAAGTGAAGGTAGAGATAGGGTAATTTAAATGGGGAATGCTGTAGGCCGTGGGATGTAATCCCTCTCTGTGGCATGCTTTCTCCTGATATCTTCAGTAAAATCTACTCAACTCAGGAAATGTTCGGTATGGGTTGGATTTTGATTCTTATAAAGGCCCCATAGGTGAGTGAAATAGTATTTAATTTATAATGCTTTATATGAGGAAACGGAGGCTTGGAGGGGATAACGATTTTGCTTAATGCATCCAGTTAGTGAGGCTGAGATCTTGCCCTGTATTGGGAATTGAAACATATTATAAATAGGACCTTTGAAGATGTTATTATTAGGTAAGGGGTGGGCTCATTTGTGAAGAAGAATTTTGAAGATTCTATTTAGATGAGGCCCAGTTAATTAGGATGGTCCTTAACACTTAAGAATGGAGTCCTTATAAGCAAAGGATTTAGTCAGTGAGAGAAAGCCATGGGAGGAGACCTATGAGACATATCACCATGTGACAGAGGCAGAGATGCAAACTAAGGAACCCTCGAGTTTAAGGCCCACCAGCACCAGAATGCTATAGACTCTGGGAGAAGGCATCTTCTATTGAGACCCTGATTTTGGGCTTCTAGTCTCCAAAACTGTGAGACAATAAATTCCTATTGTTTAAGCCAACTCGTTTGTGGTATTTATCTAGCAGTTCTGGCCAACTAAGACACCTTGTTTTCAATTTCTTCCTCCTTCCTCTCCCCACACTAATTTATGAAGCCATAAGTACCCATGTGTAGGCTCAGTCTCACCAACCCTAATCTTAGAAGGATCATTTTTAGGACTTATGATGCCCAGGATGCAACATTAACAAGTTAGCAGCCGCCTTGGCTTTATCCTAAGCCATACCGAAGTTACAGAGATGGCCAAATGGGATGAAGGCATTTCACCAGGGAAGGCTGGCTGACTGGCTATAAGAGCCCTGTGAAGTAAACTTGACCTTAGCAGATTCTTTGTGTATGTCTGGCTCTCCACTCCAAAGACCCCATTTTGTGTCATATGAGAATAAAATAAGCTTTCAGGGACAGATTACACTAAATACACACAGAAAAGACTGGTATTTAAGGAAGATTCCTTCTTTTTTAATTTGTCCAAATACTTAAATCATCAGAGCAACACATTTTTCTCCCTATGGGCAAAATTATCAGACATTTTCTTGGTGAGGAGAAAATCAGAGCAAAGTACTTGGTTGATCTTAAGAAAAAACATCAGCTAAGATAACTGGAAGCCCCTTTTAAAAATCTACTATCAGGGTACCTTGCCCAGGGTACCTTGTTTTATCTGGTGACCTAGAGCTCATCTTCCTGCTTAGGGTTGGATACACTCTGTCGTCATTACATTTGGGACCCTCATTTTTCCGTGTTCCATGGTTGACCAACTCCCCTTTGAAGATTGTCACATTAATAACTCTAATGAGTTATAGAAAAGGCTTCCTCTGGGCAGATGGCCACTCTGCATCCTTGGAGAGATTTTGCATATCTCTGTGCTGATTTTATAGCTTAAATCTCAGATGGCAATGCTATGCCCCCATGTAGGGAGGTGGCAGAGGAAGCAGAGTGATTAGTGTTCAGGCTCTGAAATTAGATTGCCTGGGCTTATATCCATTGCCTTTTACTAACTGCATGACCCAGGACAAATTGCTTTAACCCATGGTGACTGGGTTTCATAATCTATAAAATGGGGTTGATAATAGTACAGATTTCATAGGGTTGTTTAAGGACTTAACAAACTAATCACATAAAGCACTTGGAAGAGTAGCTAGCAAAAACTAATAGCTAAGGGAGCGGCTATGGCTTAAGCCATTAGTGCCTGCTTCCCACATGGTTCCTGGTGCCTCTTAAAAACAAAAACAAACAAACAAACAAACAAGCAAGCAAATGAAAAAACCAACTAAGAGATGCCGATATGGCTCAGTGGTTGAGCACCAGCTTCCCACATACAAGGACCTGGTTTCAATTTTTGGCCCCAGTATCTCAAAAAACAAACAAATGTAAAAACTAATTAAATTGTAATAATTTTAACTAGTATTCCTTGCAAACTAATAATAAGAATGTTCATCAATTGAGTGTGTACTATATGCCTGGCATTTTTCTGTAAGACTTTTATCTAAATATCATCTAAACCTTGCAAAATTCAATAGGATGGAAAATTTTTTTTACTCCGCTTTATAGATGAAAATGAGACAGAATAGATAGAAACCACAGCCAACCCAGGAGCTGGGGAATAAAGGGTATCATCTCCTTGTATCACCTATATGTTCTAATCCTGAAAGTCAGCTTCAACATTACACTGTGCCTGAGTCCTTCCTTTGGCAACATGTTTCTCAAATTGAGGCCTTCAATAAGCGTATTAAAAGATGGTCAAAGTCATTAGCTATTAGGGAAATGCAAATCAAAACCACAATGAGATACCACTTCATACCCACAGGATGGTTATTGTTAAAAAACAAACAAACAAACAAACAAAAAAACAAAAGCAAAGAAAATAACAAATGTTGGAGAATATGTGGAGACATTGGAATTCCAGGGCATTGTTACTGGGAAGGTAAAATGGTGCAGCCACCGAGAAAAGCAATACAGCAGTTCCTCAAAAAGTTAAATCTAGAATTATCATAAGACCTGGCAATTCCACTACTAGGTATATACCCAAAGAAAATGAAAACAGGGTCTCCAACAGATGCTTGTACACCAATGCTCATAGCAGCATTATTCACAATAGCCAAAAGATAGAAACAACCCACATAACTATTAAATGAATGGATAAACAAAATGTGATATATACACACAGTGGAATGTTATTTGGCCATAAGAAGGAACGAATTTCTGAGACGTGCTGCAATACAGATGAATCATGAAAACATTATGTTCAATGAAAAAAACAAGGCATGAAGGACAAATATTGTATGAGATATCTAGAAAGAGCAAATTTGCACTGACAGAAAGTAAATTAGAGGTTAATAGTGGAAGAGTGGAGGAGAGAAAAGGGGAGTATATGTTTGCTTATAGGTATAGAGTGCTTGTAGCTAAAAATTAATTAAAAACAAAACAAAACAAAACAAAACAAAAAAACTGGGGCCTCATGATGCTTCTTCCAATCCTGCAAGGGAAAACCTAGACTTTTCATGTTACTGGAAGCTGGAGCTCTACTACATACTGATCAACTTTTCTTTTACTACAACCTGCCTGTCTCGCTATCTGAGCAGTGCTGCTCCAGGAATCCCCCTCAATCCAGGCAGAGCAAACCAGCCAGGGCTTCTATGGCTCTGTGTTGAAGCCCATGATAGTTAATGCTGCATAAGCCTTCACCTGCTCCTTGTTGTCATTCCTCTGGATACCATATTATGCTGCCCAACTGGAGTCCTTTTAAGCACAATTAGGTTGTCCTCTGTATTAGTCAGCCAAAGGAGTGCTGATGCAAAATACCAGAACTCCGTTGGGTTTTATAAAAGGTATTTATAAAATAAGCTTATAAAGACCATAAAGCATAAGTTGCTTCCCTCACCAAAGTCTGTTGCCACGTGTTGGAGCAAAATGGCTGCCTATGTCTGCAAAGGTTCAGGCTTCCTCTCCCCCTGAAGGCTCTATGGTCCCAGCTTCTTCCAATATCAGCTGTAGGCTGGGATAAGTGTCTCCCGGGGCTCGTTTTTCTGGGTTCAGCTGCTCTCTCTCTCCACAAGGCCAGCTGTAAACTCTCAGATGAATGGCTTGTCTCTCTTCCTGGGGCCTCTGCTGTGTCTAATGGAGCCTTCTGTCTTTCCTCACGTATCTGCTTCTCTGTGTATTTACTTCCTGGGGCTCCACGATTAAAACTCTAACTTTCTCCTCTACTATGTCATTTTCTCTGTGAGTCCCCGCCCACCAAGGGGGCAGGGACTCAACATCCTACTGACATTGCCCAATCAAAGCCTTAATCATAATTTAATCAAGTAAAAGTGAAACCTCTGAATTCAATACAATCTAATATGCTCAGAGGAACAAACCAGCTTACAAACATAATCCAATGTCTATTTTTGGAATTCATAAATAATGCCAAACTGCTACACCCTCTCAGGCCTCTGTGCCTGCCACACTCCAAGTGGTGGGAAAGAAGTCAATTACAGGTCTTGGTCTCCCTTGGGCTGCCTGTTTTGTAGTTCTTAACCAGGGAAAGCTTACATAAATCTTGAAATATAATAATATGAGGCATAGCTGGAACTCATACCTCCTGACTCTCCATTCTTCATTGCATGTGAACATAAAGGATGATGGTGGGGCTAGATGTTTGGGCATTGATTGCATGGATGGAGGTAGGGCCTGGGGTTTGAGGCCTGGGCCTGAGTGAGATGATTTTGTCCAGTGTAATAAAGGGTACTGGGAGGCAACAGACCAAGTCAAGCTCCCCTTAAAACAGAGGAGGCCCAAATCATAGTGGTGTCTTATAATAGACTTCAGAGCCAGAGAAATAAGAGGCAGGGATTTAGACTATATTACAGAGGGAGAGCTCAGCGTTGGTGGAAGGTAGGACAATGGGCAAGGACATCAAGAAGGGCAAAAGGGAGTTCTGGACTACTCGCTCAACCATCACAGCTCTTTGTAATTCACCTCTCTCAAATGAGTGGTGCATGGGATGGGGGGAAGGAGTCAAGCAAGTTTAAGGGGCCTATGGCCAGTGGGACAAGTCCAAATTCTTTCTCTTTTACCACCCTGCATCACCTCATCACCTTAAATCATAGAAGTCGGTATGTTTAGCTATAGAAAAGGCTCCACTATACCTCCCCAATCTGTTAAGTATCTCTAGGTCCTATTGTTAAGGACAGAAGACAGAATGTTTTTTTGTAATTAATGAGAGCATGTTATAAAAGGTTCTGATCCTGCCCTGATCTTTATATTTCCCTGGGACAGCTTTGGATGATTTGGTACTCTGATTTGGTACTCCATATTCCTGCCTCATGTTCTGCATTCAGTCATCCTTGAAAAGCATCTCTAATTGCTTCATGACTCTGTACCTTGGTGTATGCTGTCCCCTCTCTCTCTTTAAGACACAGCAGGGACATTTTCTGCCGTTGTGCTTCCTTATATCGCGTACACAGCTCTACTGTAATGAGAATTGCTAATATTTATTGAATGCTAATTATGCATCAGACATAACCAATTTATGAGCTAAGTACTGTTTGTTTGTTTGTTTGTTTGTTTGTTTGTTTTAGGTAACGGGGACTGGGGATTGAACCTGGGACCATGTATGTGGGAAGCTGGTGCTCAACCACAGAGCCATATCCGCTCCCTAAGTACTGTTATTTCCATAAAATGGATGAGAATACTGAGGCTTTATGTAAGTTAATAATTAGTTTAAGGTAATCTGTGTAGACAAAAATTTAACCCAGACATCTGACTCCAGAGTCCAAACTTTAACCACTATGTAATCCTGCCTCCAGCCCATTCACCCACTCTTCCATTTATCCTGGAAGTATTCACTTAAAGCATCCTACAAATAAGGAACATTCTCAGCTTTGGGGATACAGCAGTGAACAAAACAGAGAAAACCTCTGCCTTCATGGAGTTAACATTCTGTTAGGGGAGACTGACAATAAACAGATGCATAAATATACAATGTGATTCCAGTAAGTTATAAGTGTGGTAAAGAAAAATAATAAAGTGGAAGGGGATAGAGGATGTCAGGGAATTGCTTTTTTAGATGGTAGAGAAGTAGAAGGCCATTCTGAGGAGGGAGATACCAACAAAGACCTGATTGAATGACATTATTTCCTGTACCACAAAATGTGATTTCTTAATGAAGGCAGGGCTTCATTTTATTTGTCTCTCCCCAGCAGTACCCAAAGATGATTGTATGTTGAAAAGAGGTATATGAGTGTTAACATCCAACAATAGGCTAGAAAGTCATATCTGAAGTAGCTAGTGATTAATAAGAGCATTTGCCTGGGGGTTAGTTGGAGGAGTGTGTAGTGAGGAAATTTCCTTCTTAACTCTTTGTATTTCAAGGCCCAATGATTTCCTGGCCAAGAAATACATATGATCCTTCCCCCTTCACAGTGCTTTCTACGGCTTGCATTTTCATTGGCTAAATAGATTTCAATCTACAATCCACGGCAGGGAGCCTTGGTCTGCTTTCCTTTCCTCTAGGAACTTTCACAAACAGCAACAATTGCATCTGCCTACTGAAAATTCCTGTGATTATCTACAGCGCTAAAGGTCTTGAAAGTTGAGAAGATCAAAGGAGAATTGAGTTCTGAAATGTACTTTATTTGTAAGGCAGCACATTTGAAACCTAATTCAGGTTCAGCTCAATAATTTCATTACCTCACACCAACTCCTAAAAATTTTTTTTAAATTTGTGAGTGTCAGAGAAGGGGAATACAGACTCTTGCAGTTTCTTGGTAATTGAAAGGGAAAGCCGAGCTTGTATATTCAATCAGCTTTTCATTTATACTGCAGGTCTTCTAGGTGTTAGGATACTACAAAGAGTTAACCAACTGTGTAAGAACCAATATGAAAGCTAAAGGCTGTCTATGGAAATGTAAGCAGCTTCAGAAATGTAAACCAAAATGGGTTTGACATGATGAAATGATGCTAGGAAAAAATGAGTGATTTTCAATTTTTATGTAATTAAACTGTTTTGCATTTCAGTATTAATGTGTGAATTTCATGCTGTCTCTGTAGATTCAAAGAAGGCCATCAATTAATTGGAGAGAGACCCCAGGATGGAGGTTGGAGGGGAGATGTGACATGTCGTTGCCCTGCTCAGGATGCGTGGAAACCTTGCTGGGGCAGCATTCATGTCAAACGCTGGCAACGTTTAGAACACTTTTAAATATTCTGGTCATCCTTGAAGTGCAATCTCTTTCCCTCCTTCTTCTCCTTCCCAACCTTTCTGTTTTACGGCTCCACATCCTGAAACACACCCAGCTAGATACCAGAGTGAAGTGGTCTCAGGCGCTAAAATTACCCAATGTGCCATTGATTAAAAACATCACTTGAAGCCTATTCAGAAGTCCAGCTCAAGGAGTTAGAAATAAGTATGTGATTCTCTTTACAGACGGACATGTCTAAATTATGAATTTGCCTTTTAACAAAAGACCTTTAAATATTTTATTTCTTATTCTGGCAAGATATAATAACTTCAGGATGGTGCAGAAGTGTTGCTCCTGACCCCTGAAACCATGGCAGACTTTGCTAATCAATCTCTGCACTCCCTTTGGTCTTGACCTCAGATACAACAAAGTCCTCCAACTGACAACTTCCAACTAGTGGAAGTAGACTTCTAATTGAAACCTCCTAGCTATCTTTGCAGTACAAGGCAATCTGTTTTAACTTACGTTTTACGTATGTTGTATGAGAATTCTCTAACACCTTGCCCTATGCATATAAATACACCTGTTTTAGTCAGCCAAATGGGGTGCTGATGCAAAGTACCAGAAATCTGTTGGGTTTTATAAAGGGTATTTATTTGGAGTAGAATCTTACAGTTACCAGGTCATAAAACATAAATTACTTTGCTCACCAAAGTCTGTTGCCACGTGTTGGAGCAAGATGACTGAAAGGGTTCAGGCTTCCTCTTTGTCTCAAGGCTCCATGGTCCCAGCTTCTTCCAATATCAGCTGTAGGCTGGGATAAGTCTTGTTTCTCTCCCGGGGCTCGTTTCTCTTTGGGCTCAGCTGCTCTGTTCTCGCCACAAGGTCAGCTGTAAACTATCAGGCAAATGGCTTGTCTCTATCTTCCTGGGGCCTCTGCTGTGTCTAAAGGAGCCTTCTCTCTTTCTTCATATATCTGCTTCTCTGTGCATTTTCTTCCTGAGGCTCCAGCATTAAAATTCCAACTAACTCCTCTGCGGTGTAGTTTCCTCTGCGAGTCTCCACTCTCAACAGACGTGGCCCAATCAAAACCTTAATCATTATTTAGTCAAGTAAAAGTGAAACCTCTGAATTTAATACAATCAAATATACCAGGAGGAACAGACCAGTTTACAAACACAATCCAATATCTATTTTTGGAATTCATAAATAATGCCAAACTGCTATAACACCTTAAAGTAATATATTTAAGTTAGTAAAAAACATTCTCTGCATGGTTAGGTAAGCCTGCATAGTTGTCATTGCTCAAGTGAACTAATCTAAAAATCCACTGTTCAGTTTACCCCAGAAATCATCAGTAAAAACTCTTTAATATTGAGGGCTACCATTTTATGGATTTCAGAAAATGCTAACCAGCTGGCATTGGGTAGTTCTAAGGTACAAAAATGAAGGAGAAGGAGGAGGAGGAGGAGAAGGAGAAAAGGAGAAGGAGGAGGAGGAGAAGGAGGAGGAAGAAGAGGAGGAGAAGGAGGAAGAAGAGGAGGAGGAGAAAAGGTGAAGGAGAAAGAGAAAAGAGAAGGAGAAAGAATGAGAAGGAGAAGGAGAAGGAGAAGGAGAAGGGAAAGTACAAAGGCATGAGAAATAAATGAGAAAGTTTTCTCCTTCTCTGTGGGCTCCTTGGCTGTCTTTCTGTTTGTCTCTCATAAACATAAACAAAGCATATTTAGTATGTCTGACCATGAAATATGCCTTGTACATTTTTACTTGTCTCAAATTATGTTTTGTACTTTTATTGAAAAAGGTAGAATGAGAAAATTAAAAGGATTTTGGAGTCAGAAGCTTTTTGTGTGAATTTCCGTGCTTCCATTTCCTGTCTGTAAAGATTTGGGGAAATAACTTACCATCTCAGAGTCTGAGATGGTAATAATATTTACCTTTCAATATATGTAAGGATTAAATCAGTGAACATTGCTGACAACACTTTGGAATTGTAAAGCACTGACAAATACAGACTAATCATGATAAATGGTATGTGGATTACTTATAAAAAGTAAAACACAGCATCTATTGTTATGAGCAAACATTTTCAATTTTGATTTAAAGTTTTAAAATAAAAATTTCTATATATATATATTTTTTTTTTTAATAAAAGCATTATCACTGAACTTGGGCTATGCTTTATAATATTCCTGTTTCCTTTGAATTTTCTGGCTTTTGATCATGTTAGACACTAATTAATGTAGATTCAACAGCACAGAACCTTCCCCACAGATGTGAGGCATGTGGTGGTTGCTCTTGGTCAGCCCATGTGTGGGACAGATATAGGCAACATTCTGTGAGTGGCAGGAAACTAAGCTGTGCCATGTCTCCATTCCTGTCTAAAATTAAATTGCTTCTGTGGTTCAGCAATAGCCAAATAAACTACAATTGGTTTGTTTAATGTTTAGTCTATACTAGTAGATGGAATGAACTAAACACTCAAGATCCTCCTACAGAAAAACTGGGTAGCTCACTGCAATTCTTCTCAACACTTTTTTATTTAGAATATTTTTAACACAACTAAATTTTGCTGTCTATCCTAATAAAAGCAGAGTTAAGGAGCAGATTATTCCAAATGACCAAGACCAGCTTTTTCCTTATTACTTTAAGGAAAAGAGCAGTAGAACTGAGGCTCCTCCTCAGCCCTTTTAAAGGATTCCTACCAAAATCTTCTTTCCTGAGAATTAAGGAGGACTGCTATCTTGAATTCCCACCATGTCTTCAGTTTTCACTGCTAGATACTGACTCTATTTCTATTTATCTCTGACTCCAACATTTGTGGTCTGTTCTTCAACACCTATCTTCACCTCTTAACTATAATGACTAACCGAGTAAAGCTCTACTTAATGAGCATTAGCCAAGGGAGTAGAAGGGAGAAAAAACCCGACTCTTCCCCTAAAAGGATATGACATCAAGCCATTTATCTTTCTTTGTAAAAAAATCGACTTTATTAAGGTTTGATATATACAATAAAATGCACCCATTTTAAGTGTATGGTTTCAATGAGATTTAACTTTTGTAACCACCAACACAATCAAGGTATACAACATTTACCCTTGTGTCCCTTCACATTCAGTCATCCCTCTTAGACCCAGCCATCTACTGATAAACTTTTTCTGTAGATTAGTTTACCTTTTTTACAATTTCATATAAATGGAATCAAGTGTTATGTACTTTGTGTGCTGGCTTCTTTCGTTCAATATAAAATTTTTGAGATTCAACTATGTTGTTGTGTGTACCAGCAGTTCATTCCTTTTCATTGCTGAGAATGTGTCAGTGAATGAAATTTATTTTATTCATTCTCCTGTTAATGGACATTTGGTTGTTTCCAGTTTTGGGTTGTTTGGGCTGCTATGAACATTATGTGCAAGTCTTTGTGTAGACATAAGTTTTCATTTCTCTTGAGTAAATATTTAGGAAATATTTTTCAAAGTGGGTGTGCCATTGAGACATCTTTTAATGTTGGAGTGCTCATTTGTAAAACAGACTTTAGATTACACGTCCTCTAATTTCCCTTCCAATGTTTGGTGACTCTAGAACCTGCTGTTAGACTCTGGCCCTTCCTGTCTTGAGATATGAGTTATTGTTATTCCTCACTTTTCTTTCTTACACCTTAATTTCTATACCTTATCTTGTTGTGATTACTGCCAATGATGATGACGATGAAGATGATTTTTTTTAGCATAATGTGGGTGCTCATTTTTTGAGCACTAATTTGTGTCAGGCACAATGTTTAGTGTTTTATGGGAATTTTCTTATATAATCCTCTCAACAAGCATTTGTAGTGGGTACTATTTTTATACCCCATCTTTGTGATGTAAAAACTGAAGCTAAATTAACAAACCCAAGTTAACAAAGCTATTAAATGGTAGAGTTGGGAAGCAAACTCGGATCTTCCTTTATCACCTCTAAATTACTGTTATCCTAGCCCTTGCTCTGATTTCCTGGTTCCTAGATTTTCATCTTTTCTAGGACCCTAAGATCTTTCTGGCCATATTCTGGACTTTCTTAACCTTGTCAATGTTGTTCACCAGTGTTTTGTGTGTTTTTTTTTTTTGTTTTTTTTTTTTTGTCAGTAATCCATACCCTGGCATGACATCAATGTTCAATGACCCAGCAACTTTCCAGAAGGCTTCAACAACAAAAAAGCAATTTAGAGAGTGAGGCAGCCTTAAGATCATCTTACTTATGTCAGCTCCATTAAGTTTTCATTAACATTTGGAATGGGGTTTCTCAAATCAGCATAATGCCAGTAAGCATTGCACTGAAAAAAGAAATGCTTAACTAATAAGATATCTTGTCTACAATTTATCTGAATCTAGAGAGTCCAATCATTTCAAAGGATCATAGAGGTCATTGTCAATTTTGCACTGAGCAATTAACACCCCCCTTTTCATCAAGTGGTGAAATCACCATGCTAGCTCTTTGCAAGAATCAGAACATGTTATTGGCTCTTCATCCTTTTCTATGCAGTCTTCATTAGGCATAACACAGACTCACATATTGAGTATTATCATTTAGATTAGTACAGTATAGTGTGAATATCCTGAAACTATCCCATTCAATTATTTTTCCACATAGTCTTAGGAAGCAAAATTTAAGACTATATCAATCTCATTCTTCCCATGTCAATATAATATTTATGCTAAATATGTGGCTTCTGACTAAACCATTTCTAGTCGACACATTATTTATAGTACTAATCAACAAATACCATTTTAAACATATATAGACTTCAATAAGTCCTGGTGAGAGTTCTGAAATTTCTTTTCCTAAAATGACCTCCTCTCCATTCTACTCTACTTCTACTGACTTAACTCAAATCTCTACTCTCCCACAAGCCTACTCTGATTATTTTATTTTTACTATTCTCATTTGTTGACTTTTCAGATTATTTACAGTTCCCCTGGACATCTTTTATTTAATTATGTGTTGTGTTTAATCACTTGTGTTTCACTTATAGAGAGGAATTGTAGCACAGTAGAAAGAATATGAATATTGAATTCAAATACTGGCTTTCCACTTAAAAACGATGTGACCCTGGGCAAGTTCTTTAGCCTCCATAGGCCTCAATTTCCTCATCATAAAAAGCAGACAGTAGTGCTCATAACTTATGGTAATAATAACTGTCTCATTATAAACAAGCAATAAATGGCAGGTATGAAAACTGGTATATGGTAAGTGCTAAACAAATGGAAGTCCTCTCATCCTTCTTTTTCCTCTCTAGAATTTAATTCCTCTGATGTAAATCAATGCCTACCTCTGATTACATTGCATTCAATCATTTAAGCAAAAATTATTGAGCACTTACTATTCAATACTGTGGAAAGAATCATGGACCAATAGCTGTCCCTTTCCTTGTATATGTATGGTGTAGTAGGGGATATAGACATATGGTAAATAAAAAAATAAATATATGGTTTCACAAACAACTGGCACACCAAGGAAGTCTCTAAAGTATTAATAAAATCAAGGACACAAAGCAATTTATTCATAAACACTTGACAGATGTCTTAGTTTCCCAGGTGCTAAAACAAATACCATACAATGTGTTGGCTTAAACAATGGAAAATTGCTGGCTCACAGTTTTGAGGCTAGAAATCCAAAATTGAGACATCAGTAAAGTGATGTTTTCTTCCTGAAGACCATGGCATTCTGGGGCCAGCTGCCAGGAATCCTTGATCCTTGGCTTTTCTGTCACATGGCAATGCACATGGCGATGTATTCTCTTTTCTCCTCACATGATGTTTGGCTTCTTTCTGTGGCTTCTCTCTATGTTTAAATTTCATTCTGCTTATAAAGGACTCCAGTAATCCAGATTAAAGCCAACCTGATCCAGCTGGTCCACACTTTAATTGAAACAACATCTTCAAGAGACTCTCTATACAATGGATTCATACCAACCGGAATGTGACCAAGACTAAGACCAAGACCCTGTCCAAACTGGGATACACAATTCAATCTATCATACTGCAGAATAAAAAAAAAATGTATTTATGATGGTCCCATGCCTCTTATCACTCACTACCTTTCATATTTTTCTTCTTTTCCTGTTGCCTTATGAATATGAATTGAATAAATAGAGGCTTGTTATAGGCAGAATCTAGATTCTTTTTTTACAATTATCCTATGATTGTAATTGTTTCACAATATTTATGATAAGAAATGTCATTTTTAATAGTCAATATTTCATAATTGCTTTTTCAAGTTATTTGGCTGTTTTTGCAATCTGAAGCTTTCTGATTGTCTGATGTCATCACTGTTCTCTCTATAAAAATCATCAGATATTAGTTGAGTGTCTACCATGGGTTAAGTATGTACTAGGTACCTGGGATAATTCTGCATTGAAGAACATATAATTTAGATAAGGAATCAATACATATGAATTTAATTGAAAAGATAAATTATAATGCAGAGTGAGTCTATTTCCACTATGGGCAGGTCAAAATCAACTAAAAGTAATGGATAAAATATAAAATTCTTCCCCCAAAGCATAAAGGATCTAATATGAAGTAGTAGAATTATTTAAGAGCTAGAATTTAGAGAGGTAAGCAGAGCACTGCTTTGGCACTTAGGACATTTGCTAATCTAGATTAAATTAAGACATCAAACACAGCTGTGGGTTTGAGGGATTCATGGAACAAAGGAGAATGGAAATAAAATTTCAGAGTCTGCCAAAGTTTGGCATGTACTTGTAGATCTCCCTTCCCCACGTCAAGCTGGAATCCCCAAAGTTTATACACTCAAGGTAAGGGTGAACCATAAGTAAAACTGTCCTCTCCACCCCAACACATCCCTCTCCAGCTTTAGGGGATGTCAGGAAGAACTCCCTTGGAGTTGGGGGTGGTGAGGTGGACAAAATTCTGTTCCTTAGAATTGGTATTCATGAGCCTGCCTCTGCATGAATTTTCAGCCCAACATAGGGGTCCAAGAAATCTTAAGCCATGAATTTAGTTTAAAGAAATTCTGGATAGGTAGTGCAAGAAACATATGCAAATAATCTTTTGTGGAAAATACCTTTCTCCTAAGTCTTGGAAACCCATACAAATAATTTTCACAGGTTATAAGTAGTATAAGGTCAAAGATAACCAAACACACTGCTTAGCTTGACTAAAAACATAAGACAAGTTGGCAGGTAGAAACAACAAATGGTATGTTATATTTCAACCCAAATATATCAGTAATTTCACTAAATATTAATGGGTTAAATATCCCAGTTAAAATATAAAGCTTGTCACACTACTTTTTTTTTAATCCAGCAATTTATTACAGATAAGAGAAACATCTAAAATGGAAGGACATTTACCAATCACAATTAGTGTTGAAATACAAGAAGAATATATAGAAGTTATAGCAAATTCAGTAATGCATGGAAAAAAAAAAGTTGGAAAGAAAAAACTTAACTGCAAATATGAACCAAAATATATATATTATAGCTACATTAATATTTATTCAAGTTACCTATTGCTGTGTGTTAAGCCATATCAAAAATGGTAGCATAGAAAACAGTAATCATTTGTTGTTAGTATTGTTTTCTTTCATAATTCTGGAGGTTGACGAGGTCTAGTAGGTGGTTCTTATTCAGAGTCTCTCATCTAGTTTCAGTCAGAAAGTAGCTGGAGCTGGAGATTTTTGGTTTCCTCTCTTATATATCTGGTGGTTGATGGTGGCTGTCAGCTGGGACTTCAGTGGGGTCTCTTGGTTTGAACAACTAGATGAGGTCTCTCCAAGTGGCCTCCTGTGCTTTCTTACAACATGGCAGCTGAATTCCAAGGGTGAATATCCCAAAGAGACAGCCAAGTGGAAGCTTTTTCTAACCTTGCCTCAGAAGTAATATGTCACCTTCTCTGCATTCTGTTTATTAGAAGCAAATTACCAAGTGTAGCCCATATTCAAGAGGAGGCAAAGTAGACTCCCCCTCCAGATGGGAGAAGCACCAACCAATTTGCGGACATGTTTTGAAATCATCACAATGTCATACAAAGAAATAAAAAATATACTTGCCTCAAGTAAATTCTAGGCCCAAATGGCTCTCTTCCAGAGACTGTAAAAAAGAGGGACAATCCTCAGCTCATCTGCAGATCTGATAAATCTTTGATGATCAGGAAAATAATGGCATTTCTAGTGTACAGAGTAAGGGAGAGAGATAAATTTCAAAACTTTCCTGTTACATCTTGTTGAGATCCACGATGGCAAAACATAAGGCAAAAAGTTTTTCTAGAGTCAAATAATATGCAGCTAGTTTATTATAAAATATTGAGGTACAAAAACCAAGTAAAAACATTATCATTCTTATTCTTTAATTCCAAGAAGAAGAGATGTCCTTTTTCTTTTTCAGTGCTAATCTTTCCTTCTGGGCTGAGGATCCCACTCTTTCCTGTCTTTTTAAGGACTTCACTCTGTCAATGATTGTATCTTTTCTGTTTACAAACTCATTCCTTCTACTAGCTTTTTCCCTTAGCTTATAAAAACTATATAATGTTAATTTTCTTATTAAAATGCTTTTTACAATCTCCACTTACCACTTTCTTTTCCTCCTTTTCTTTACTTTAGACTTCTTTCTTTCATCTTCCTTTTTTTTTTTTTTTAACTTCCCAGACCATTGCAATCTGGTTTCTGATTTTACCACTCACTGAAACTATTCCTCCAAGATCTCTAATGATCTCTTCTTTCCCTCTCTTATAATCCAAGAAAATGACCTTAGCTCTTATTTTCTAATTCCATTGCATTTTGCACTGGAGGTCACCTTTTTAATTTTTTCCACTTTTGCTCTCTTTGATACAGTTCTATTCTGCTGTCCTCCAACCTCTCTGACCTTTTCATTCCCAGTCTCCTCCTAGTCAGATGGTTCATTAATTGTTGACTTTCTTAGGTTTTCTTCCTCAGCCCTCTATTCTTTCGCTCTCCCTAGGTAACCCTATCAATCTTCATGGCTTCATTTGCCACCTATTCCTATTAGGTAATATTTATTCTAAGAATGAAAAGATAGTTTAATTTTTGAAAATCTAAAAATGTAACACAATAACAGGTCAAGAAAAAAATTTAGTCCTTGGAAGAGATGTTAAAAGGAATATTTGATAAAATTCAAAATCTAATCCTGATAAAATCTTTAATTTCAAATCAATGCACCAATAACAATTAATGTTGAAATACAAAAAGAATATATAGAAGTTATAGCAAATTCAGTAATGCATGAAGCAGAAAAAAAGTAAATTAATATTGGAGGAAAGGAGTGAAAACTAATATTATTTGCAGATGCTATGACATACATATAAGATACATAAGAGAACAAACTGGAATACTATTTCTTCATATCACTTATAGTTATATAGTAAAAAACACAATATATCTAGATTTCCCTTACTGAAAAATGGGTACCATTTGGAGCAATATGAAGAAAATCACAGAAAAGATGAAAGTAGACAAAAGAACAACATATTATATCCTTTAATTAGAAACAATGTTTTGAAAATATCATGTTTTCCAATATAATTTATGAAATATGATTAAAAAGTTCCTGCTGAAGCTGATCGGAAATTGTTCTAAAATTTGAACTTTGGTCAAATATATTAGGAAATGCTTTTAGAAAAATAAGTTACAAAGGACAATCCAATCATAAATTAAAACATACTCAGCAGCTACAATAATTTAAGGTATGTCTGTAGGAATCCAATCTGTATTACATGTGGTAGTGTCCGATCCCTCTCCTAGGGCACCAGACCTGGGCCGGGCCACATTTGTGATGTTGGGCAGATTGGTCAGTGGAATCCAAGTGGAGTTAGAGACCTAGCAAGCAACATGAGTTAAACATCAAAGTGCCTGTGCTGGGGAAAGAAAGAAATCTAAGTATGAAGCAGTAGAGTAGACTGAGTCCTCACACGAGAGGAATCAGCTTCAGAATGGAGAGTGGGAGGCAGAACACAGATTTTTGTAGTAGAGATTTGAGCAAAGATTTCATGTGGTCAATGAGACAGATTGAACATAAAATATAAATTGATAGTGAAGGAGAGGGTAATTTAATATGGGATGCTTCTGCTATAAGTAATGTTTGATGAAAAATTAATTTTGCACCCCATTTTACTCTCCCCAAAGTCCATTTGTACTAAAGAATTAATAATATAAAAAGTCCAGCTATAACCAGGAAAAAAAAAACAAAAAACAAAAAACACAACAACACAAAAAACATAAAAAGCGAAACACCTCAAAGAAATATCATGTATTTCTGGAACAGGGAGGATTTTCTATATTTAAAATCAATGGAGGGGAGCAGGTATAGCTTGGTGGTTGAGTACCTGCTTCAGAGACTGCTTAACATGTGTGAGGTCTGGGGTTCAATCCCTGGTACCACCTTAAAAAGAAAAAGAAAAGGAAAACATCAAGAAGAAAAGATTAAGAGAAGTAATACTACCAACAACAAAGCAAATTTTCTTATGTCAAAAAAAATTGAAGGGCAAAAATTTACTGGGAATGTATTGGCAGTAAATATAACCAAGGGTTAATATTTTAATTTAACATGTTAAATTTGAAATAACATATTAAGATTCCAATGAACAATGTACATAAAGAGACAATTTATAAAAAATGAATTGAGACAATAAATTAAAGGGAAGTGATAATATTATAATGATAGATCATATTTATTAAATATTTACTACATGCTAGCCACCATGCTATGTCCTTTGCACATATTATTTCATTTAATCCTCACAATCCTATAAACTAGGTTCTATTATGAGCCTTAGTTTACAGATGGGTAAACTGAGGCACAGAGAAGCTAGTGGGCCATAGGGCTGAGTTTTAATTCAATTCCTTAGGTAGTCATGGTATTTACCCTGTTATGATTCTCACAAAGGAGATAATTAATAAATATTTATTATTCATGATAATATGTAGAAACCAACTCAGACTCATTTTACTTGTACAATATTACTTTGAACAGATCTAGCATATTAGAAATAATGTGTACAAATGAAGAGGCGCTTCAAATTATTGAATAATACAATACAATATGTTAAGCTTTCCCATGTCATTTTATAGGCTCTGATAAAAATTACTACAGACTCTTTTTTATGGAAATTATCCTAAAATTTATTTGGAAACTTAGACAAAAAAGTTAGGAAAAAATTTTATAGAGGTAAAGTTGTATGTGTGTGTGTGTGCATGCTTTGGGGAAAGGGTCTATTCTTTTGCATTTTTTTAAAGCATTTAAAAAAATTTATGTCCACATTGCCTTTCTTTTTAGCTCCTGAAAGCCAAGAATTTGATTTTCAATTAACTTTACAGAGGTCTATATGCTTTGCAAGAATTTGGTAAATGTATTTGACAGAAAATAATTTACGGAGATTTTGTTTATTGAGACTGAGGGAAAAAAAAATAAGACTTGCAAACCAATTGATTCAAACATCTGTCATGTTTGGACTGAGTGTTTAAACCACAGTTTGAATACAAATTGAGTTTTGGCTGGCGAACAGGTTCTTATTTCAGAAATGGTTTACCTTAAAAACATTTTGAGGATAAATGTTTCTTACCTTTTCCAAACATTTATGCTAATTCAAGCATGGGCAAGTTTAAAAGCAAGAAGAGAAAGCTCTTGAAAAGGGAGGGATTGAAGATACTGGTGAGAAAATTGCATGACTATTATCCCAGCATGAAGCCTTGAATATTTCATTTCTCCTTTCCCTTCATCACTCTTATCAAATCAGTCAACCAGTCTTATAAATTTTTCCTCCACAGTGTCTCCGAAATTGTCTCTGTTTTTTCCCCATTTTTATTGCCAACATCCTAATTCAGGCTTTGACCCCCCTCATTCTTAGGCTGTTATAGTAATTTGATATTTCATTTCCTTGTTTCTGGTTTCTCTTACCTCCCATCTGCCTCAAACATGACTACAGACAGATCTTAAAGAACCACTTTCTGCATATCACTCTCCAGCACAGAATTTTGTTGCTTTGTCATTGCTTCTAAGTTTGAGCTCTTTAGCTAATATTAGAGAAGCCCCTCATTGATCTTGTTGATTCTGCACATCTGGTCTAATTTGCCTGATTTTCTGACATTGCTTCCAAAGTTCCTGAATGCTAAGATCTTGCCACTCACTCTTGTTCAAGTGTGTTTTACTTTTTGCTTGCTGCATGGTTTTGTTCAAGTAATTATCAATTTTCTCAAATTTGGTTTTCCTTTTTTATGATATGTTTTAGTAAGGTAAAGGGGTTGTTATGAAATTTGTCTTCCAGGGTCTAGATGTTGCATTTTTCAAATATACATCTTATTATCTTGTTATGGTTATGGAGCTATCTTCTGCACTTTCAAAATGAAACTCAAATTTTCAAAGCAAACTTCAGATCTTTAAATCAAATCCATCCTCCAAATAAGTAGTTAGGAACAGATGGCATCAAAATAAAAGTAAAACAAAAAATGAGTTCCTAAAGACTTTAATTATGAACTATGGCTACCCACACCTTTCACTGTTTTTCTATGTATTCACCTTTGCTCTGACCTAGATTATTTTCCTTTCCAAACTGTTCACTCATTCATTTCCTTCATAAACATTTGCTTAGAACCTATAATGTGCCAAGCACTGTACCAGTTTCTGAAGTTATAATACTGAATTCATAAACACGGTCCCAGTCCTTCTGGAGTTTACATCTAATTTGGCATAAGACATTTGCATGTATCTGATAGCTTTGGATGACTAGTATGGCAAATTCAACGTTACATAAACTGGATATACTTTGATAACATAGATCTGATTTAATAGAAATAAAACAGCAATTACTAATGCATGGTTAAATATAAGTTAATGAAGTTGTTGAACCTATATAAGTTGTTGTTAGAGCAAATTTTGAAGATGTTTACTTGAATTTCGAAAATTTTCATTTACTTTAGCCAATTACTCTAACTATGCATTTTTTTATTATTTTGTTTTCATCAGAATCCTATTAGACTATTTGCCTACCTTCTTTGACACTCTTCACATAATCATAATGTAAGACTTTAGGGGAAGGAAATGCATCCTTTAATTTTTGTACATCCAGGCTCTCATAAAATGAATTCTCAACAAGTATTTATTAAATGAAAAAACTTCTTACCCTCTCACATAAACTGCATTTTGATGGACTTTCCCAGCAATATTTATTGTTAATAAGAATACATAAATGTAGCTCATGAGGTTCTATTAGCTAGTGTAATTAGAGTGCTGTGGTCCATCCTTCTTTCAGAAAATGAGAAGTAGATACTCTAAGCTTGCCACTAAGAAGCTCAAAAAATTTAATGGTAAATTTTAATAACTATCTTAACCTAGGTTTGGATTACTATAATCTTTCTTCTTTTGGGGGAAAAGGGGACTTCTATAAATTAGTTTTAGTTTTATGGGCCTATTGCAAAGATCCTCACATTCTTTTTAAATAAGAAGTAGGCATTGATATAAAAATAAATAATAACTCTGCACAGTTAATTACATCAGAAACATTTCCAGCCTCTGCTTAAGATGTAGAAAGCTCAAGTGTCTTTCCCACCCAAACCTTAATAAAAAGCCAGATAATCTTCAAAATCATAACTTTTCTTCAACCCATCAAAAAGTTGAGCTCACAGGTCAACTACTTAACCTTAAGTATGAGGAAAGACCAGTGCTGCCAAGGAGAAGTAGGTATATGAGCACTGGTTTACCAGATCACTGACTTACCTGGGGCAGAACAGAGGAGGAAGACTGGCTGCCACAAAAAAAGGGTAAAGATATCAGCCCCCAATTGAAGTGAATTGCTAATGGCTGAGTGTGGATTTCTGAATGTATGGAATCTATGGGAGCTGTAGAGGCAAAGGAAATTTGCACCCGTATACAGATTCTTCTCCACAGACAATACTTTGTGTGCTTTTGAGAAAGATTAGGAGATGGGAAAATGCTGTCAGTGGTGGAGGCCTAGAGGAGAAGAGCAGGCTACTGTGGGAAAAGGCATGAAGCCTCATCCTGATCCTTTCCCTGCATCTTCCCCATAGAACAGAAGCCTTCAGCCACTGGAAAAAGGGCACAAAACTCTGTTGCCCTGAAGGCACATAGGACAATCTATTGCAGCTGGTCAAGGGAATAGAAAAAAAGAAGTCCTCTACCATTGAGGGGAAGGGCATAACTCCTTCCTGGACCCAGATCATTAGAAGCTTCCTACTGCTGGGGGAAGGATAGAGTCACTGAAAACATCCTGCCTCCAAAATCTAGGGACTCAGGATCTGCCTAAGACAGAGGCTAATCCAGAAAAACAGAAAATATCCCCCTATTACCCCACCATCAGGTAGCAAGTGTTGAGTAACAAGTTGTACAAGTATGTCACTGTGATTGTGGCAAGAACATGGAGACAGACCCTCTTTGAGACACAGTCTCACAAGGAAGGCCTAAATCTTCTGTTGGAAGAGGAATATTGAGAAAAACCAAACTCTAAACATAAGGCAACACGAAGGGGATTTGAAATGAATGGTACACAAGGTAATCTTGGCAAAATCACAACCCAAACCCAACTCAACTCCAGACTAGATTGACTCACCTTCCCCCTACCCCCCAACAAAAAAAAGGCTAGTAGAGGAAGAACCTTGTCCGTTTGCAGGCATTAATAATATTTACCTCAGCTCTTCCATTCTACACACAGTGTCCTGCTTCCAACTAAAAATTATGGGACAAACACAAAAGCAAGAAAAAACGGCCCATTGTCAAGAAGCAAAGCAATGACATAACTGCAGACATGACTCAGATATAGGAAATATCAGACAGGGGATTTTAAATTACTATTATTATTATTATATTAAAGTCTCTAGTGAAAAACATGCATAAAAAAGCAAAAACAGAGGGGGAATTTCAGCAAAGAGTTGGAAACTGTAAGATATAATCAAAGCAAAATCGTAGAAAAAATGGTGACAGAGAAGATGATTGCCTTTGATGGAGTTCTGATAGACTAGATACAAATAAAAGACCAGAGAACTTGAATATAGGTCAACAGAAATTATCCAAAGTAAAAGGCAAAGTGAGAAAAGAATAAACAAAACAAAAACATAAAAAACACAAAACATCCAAGAGCTGTGGGACTATATCAAGTAGTCTAACACATGTGAAATGGGAATCCCAGAAGAAGAAAAGAGAGAATATGGAAGAAAACCTTGAAGAGATAATGACTGATATTTTTTCCAAAATAAGGAAAGACATCAAGCACAGATCCAAGAAGTTCAGAAAACATTAAGCAGGATAAATACCAACACACACACGCACACGCACACACACACACATCCATTTGCATTAAATTCAAATTGTTGACAACCAAAGATAAAAAGAAAATCATGATGGCAATTAAAGGAAAAAAGACATTACATATAGAAGAAGAAAGATAAGAAGTTATAGTGGACTCCTCGTCATCAACTCTGCAAACCAAAAGACAATGGAGTGACATCTTTAACTTATTGGGGAAAAAACTCCAAAGTGCAAATCCAGAATTCTCTACCCGGAAACATATCTTTCAGAAACAAAAAAGAAATAAGGTCATTTTAAAAATAAACAAAAACTGAAAGAATTTATTCCTAGGAGAACTGTTTTACAAGAAATGTTAAAGAAATCTCTTGAGATAGATGGAATCTGTTACCAGATAGAAACTTGGATCTACAGAAAGATGAAGAGTGCTGAAAATGATAAAAATAAAGGTTAGATATACAAATTACTTTTCATTATTTTAATCACTATAAGAGACAATAAGTTGTCTAAAACAAACATAGTGGCAATATATTCTGGATATATAGCATATGTAATTGTAAAATATATGAAATAATAGCATAAAATAGTAGGAGGAAGGAATTGATACTATACTGTTGTAAGGTTCTTACAAGTGCAGGATTATAATATTATTTGAAAGTAGAATTTAATTAAAAAATTATGTTTTAAACTAAGGATTACTACCACTAAAAAAGTTTTAAAAAGAAGTATAGAGAGATAATAATTAGATCAGAAATATCATCTCTCTGATAACGTCACACTATTCAGTATAGAATTATCATTCAGATTTTTCCTTTGATTTTCATGTATAGATCCCTTTCACTTTGATAGTCCCTTTCTGACTGCAAGTTTTATATTATAGAGATTTTTCAGAACTATGTACATATTTTACCTTGACATTCTGTATGAATGAAATGCAAATTTGTATTTTCAGAAAAATAAAAGGACAAAAACAGAGTTATGTCACAATCACACTGAAAACTACATTAATTTTCTGTTAGAGGATATAAGAAACAAAGAAAATTGACCTATACATGAAACTTGAAAAATGACAGTGCCAGTGGGAAAATACCTTTGCAATATTTCCTTCCTATGAGCACATGTACAAATTTGATTTGCAATATAAGCAGCAGACCTTTTGAACAAGGCAAGAAATTAATATCTGCAAACCTATGATCTACAATACATGAAAGAATGGAAAATCTACATGTTTGTTCTAATGAAATATAGGACTGACATAAAATAAGAGGTATTATTGACACACCCAGTCCAAATAGAGTTAGGAGCAATTCTCAAGTAAAGTTTTTCTTTATCATTTTTTAAATCTATATTCATTGTGCTTCAATTTTAAAAAAGTACATCTAAAGAGTAAAGCCAAAGTTTGGTAGCTACCATTCACTTATTTGTCCCTTTGGGTGGCTTCGTAAAGGACTTTAGTTTTGATAGCTAACAGGAAACACTGAGATTTCACTACACTTGATTTAAACAGGATTTGGAGGTAGACAGACTGAATTTGAATGTGGGCTTTGACACTTAACTGCTGTGTGATCTTGTACAAGCTGCTTAATATCCTTGACCCTCATCTTCAAATGGGAGAAATATTCAGAGATTTTGTTGGATTCATTGGTTAATACAGGTAAAGCACCCAGTGCAGGGCTCCACACTCAGTACATGATAGGGATTACTTTTCTTATAAAAAGAACAACGCGGTGGAAACATACTGAATTGGGAATCTGCATTCGTGTTTTTTTCTGGACCTGATTTGAGGACGGACCTCTGAGGGATCTTAAGTGATTTATCTCACATTTCTGGTCTTCAATTTCCTCACCTCTAAATTGAGGAAGTTTGACGAGATCAAATATTTAAACATTTTCCTAGCAACCAAACCCTTTGTTCAAATGAAATCTTAGCCAAAAGGTCAGTGTTTGAAAAAAGCAGAGCTGTGTGGTTGAACTAAAGGAATGGAGTCTGCACTACCCTCATAACCTGCTTCTGGGGTGCTTCTGGGGTGCCTGTGGCACCTCTGGGGACTGCTTGGACTCTGCAGAGCACACGAATAATTGATTTCCAAGATGCTTTGGGACAATTCTTTCTTCTCTGTTAATGTTTGTACAGTTATCAATGAGATTTTTTTTTTAAACCAATTGTTTATTGCATCTCTCTTAGAGTATACCCAAACAGAACTCTTTATGACAGAAGCCATAGACTGACGTAATACATTTTAACTATTAAATATATTAGTGACCTAATCCATTGGTCAGAATGCATATATTAAAGATGGGATCAGTGTCATAATAGCCTAGTTGGATATATATAGAAGCTTCTAGTCAGGTCCCATACAACTGTTATTGTCACAGCTGGCAATGTGGGGACAGTAATTTTTTTTTTTTAACCTCTCACTTCATTTCCATCAAAAAGGTGCCATCAGTTTCATACTGGTCAAAATAAAATTCCCAAGTGAATACGGTTAATTAATGTCTTTGTGGAATAGTCTCAGTTCTAAATCAGATTTAATTATGCACTAGGCTTTGTTCTCATTTTATCTTCCAATAACCCTTTGCAGGAGGTATCATTATTGACATTTTATAGGTGTGGAAACTGTAGCTCATTGTTAGGGAACTGGCCCAAAGTCACATTGGCTACTATGTGGCAGGGCCAATATTTAAACCCAGTTCCTTGATTCCATATCCAGTCCTCTTTCTATTGTGCCTCAAGAGTCAGCAAAAATTCAAAAAGACCAATATATAAGCTTTTTTTGAAATGTGTTCTTACTCTTCTGTTTGAGAATTCTAAGTAGTTCAGAGAAGCTCTTTGAATCATCCAACAACACACAGTTAATAAATATTCAGGGATCCCTGGATTTTTCAAAGGCAATAATGGATAATATTCTTCATTGTTTCAAATTATAGTGAAAACATTTGAATTCTGGTATTAATATTTATTGATTTTTTTGAGGTTCAATGAATAATTCTCATGATAATCCCCAAATCTTCAGGAAAAAAAAAAATCCCTGCATTCATAAATATCAAATTGTATTATTATCCACATCTGTTCCCCTTTCTATAGGCTTAAATATTCTTTATTTATTATGGGAACCAAAAGGAATGGCTACCTGCCAGCGTCCCTACCGTACTCTGGTCCATTTTCTCAATTCTTTATTTGCGAATGAAATGCTTATCCAAAATAAATAAGAGGCTTACTAAACTGCAGTGATTAACAAGCAATGAGTCTCAGATTCCATTTACTTATGGAAATAGAGTAAAAACTCAACATTTTTGCAATACTCTTGTGATGTCAGCTGCCCGATTAGGCTGTTATAACGGCAGGAGTTACTACTTTAATATCACATTAGCACATCATTAACTTGAACCTTGCCACGGCAGTACTAAAATTAGCAATTTTCATTTTTAAAAAGAGACAATATGAACTTTTCCTGCTGCTTAAATTTGTGTTACGTGTGTGTTGGGGTGGGGGTGGTAGTAGAGGATATGCAGATTGGGGAGGGGAGTTATATTTTACATTAATAGCAAGTTGCTCTGGCAAAGTGGGTGAATATTTAGAAATTAAATCTGAGGTATATTTTTTAATAAAAAATAAGATAAATACTTTTATATTAGCTTTTATTTACCCTTATGGGGCCTGAAAATCCTTTCTGGAACAAGGTGGGTTAGAAATAAGCAAGCAAGCAAACAAACGAATAAATACATGCAACTCCCTTACTTTATAATCTCTAAATTATATTTACTTACTGAAACCATATGAAAAAATATATTTTGAATGGATGAAAAATGCTATCATCTACTAACTATGCAGCAAAATAAAGCACTTGGCACAGCCATTCTATTTTATTTTCATTATGATTTCAAATTGCAGAATACCTGGTATCCAGAATCATGTAGCCTTGTCGCAGAACATGGCGTTGTCACCTGTCCTCACAGAGGCAGCCTCTGGGTGAAAGTCCCCTGTTTCCATGAGTAAGGCTTGCTTTCAAATGTACTTGGATGTGCAAGTCTTTATCCCCATGGGTATATTTTGTCTACAGCTTTCTCTCCAGGCTGCCTTTCATGGAGTTGAAACTTATGCTGTCTGGTGGGAATATTTTTTTCTGCTTTTACTTTTCACTTCTTGATTATCAAAGTAATTCAAGCTGAGGGTTAAACAAACAAACAAAGGAAAACAAAACAAGAAAGGGAAAATGCAGAATTCAGAGAAGCAAGAAAAACAAACAAACAAAAAACCAACAACCCCATACTCTTACTACAGTGATATTCAGACATATTTCCTGCTCACCCTTTTGTCTTGCTTTTTTTTTTCCTCTACATAATTGAGATCACACTAAAGATATATTTTAAAATGTCTGCTTTCGTTACTTACAATTATTGTATAAGCATTTTATGAGGTGTGATTTCAAGGCTCTTTATGAGGTATGATCTGAAGTGCATGATTTCAAGAGCTCTTTTAGTAAAACATTTTCTGTCATGGCTTGCTATGGATTTCTGACATGCTGGTATTAGAAAATTATTTGTTTAGCTCTGATAAACAGATGTCAGTTGCTAATCTGTAATGACTCTTGGTGAGGTAAACCAGTGAGTTATCCACCTTTCCTGCTTTATCAGCCATTGATGCCTTGGCTTCTGTAGCTTGGCACACTGCATTCTAGCTTTCCTCGGCTACATTTCAATAGCAGGACAGGCCAGCAGAGGAGTGTGTAGATGGTGGTCCCGAGGAGACAACTGAAATAACTCCATGTAATCACATGAGCTAAGTAACAGTCCAGGGTTAAACGTGTGTTTAAACCCGGACTCTACCATTCAGTAATGGAAAGCCCCGAGTATAGGCAGACCTCGTTTTACTGTGCTTCGCTTTATTGCACTTCACAGATATTGCGTTTTTTTACCATTTGCAGTTTTGTTGCAACCCTGTATCAAGCAAGTCTATAGGCGCCATTTTTCCAACAGCAAGTACTCACTTCGTGTCTCTGTGTCACCACATTCTGGCAATTCTTGCAATATTTCAAACTTTCTCACTATCTCTGTTGTGGTGATCTGTGAACAGTGATCTTTGACGTTACTATTGTAATTGTTTTGGGCTGCCATGTACCATGCCCATAGAAGACGATGACCTTTTAATCATACATGTTGTGTGTGTTCTGACTGCTCCGCCCACCTGCCAGCTCCAGCTCTCTCCCTCTTCTTGAGCCTCCCTATTCTCTGAGACACAACTATATTGAAATGAGGCCAATTAATAGCCCTACAATGGCCTCTCAGTGCTCAAGTGTAAGGAAGCCTCGCATATCTCCCACTTCACATCTAAAGCTAGAAATGATTGAGCTTAGTGAGGAAGGCATGTCTAAAGCTGAGAAAGGCAGAAAGCTAGTCCTCTTACATGAAAGAGCCAAGTTGTGAATGCAAAGGGAAAGTTTTCATGGAAATGAAAAGTGCTGCTCCAGTGAACACACAAAAGAAAGCAAAACACCCTTATTGCTGATATGGAGAAAGCTTGAGTGGTCTGGGTAGAAGATCAAACCAGTCAAAACATTCCCTTAAGCCAAAGCCTAATCCAGAGCAAGGCCCTAACTCTCTTCAGTTCTATGAAGCCTGAGAGAGGTGAGGGAGCTGTAGAAGAAAAGTGTGAGGCCAGCAGAGGTTAGTTCATGAGGTTTAATGAAAGAAGTATCTCTATTACATAAAAATGTAAGGTGAAACAGCAGGTGCTTATCTAGAGCTACAAGTTGTCCAGAAGATCTAGCTAAGACCATTGATGAAGGTGGCTATCCTAAAGAACAGATTTGCAGAGTTGATGAACCAGCCTTCTGTTGGAAGAAGATGCCATCCAGGATTTTCATAGCTACAGAGGAGAGGTCAATTCTGGCCTCAAAGCATCAAAGGACAGGCTGACTCGCTTGTTAGAAGGTGAAGACATTAAGTTGAAGACAGTGCTCATTTACCACTCTGAAAAGCCTAGGCTCCTTAAAGGCTAATGTTAAATTTGCTCTGTCTGTGCTCTATAAATGGAACAGGAGCCTGCAGACAGTACATCTGTTTACAACATGGCTTATTGAATATTTTAAGCCCACTGTGGAGAACTACTGCTCAGAAAAAAAGATTCTTCTCAAAATATTACTGTTCATTGATAATGCACCTGGTCACCCTAGAGCTCTGAAGGAGATGTACAAAGAGATTAATGTTATTTTCATGCCTGCTAACACAACATCCATTCTGCATCCCAGGGATCAAGGAGTCGTTTTGACTTTCCTTGATTCCACTGAGATGCCATCTGAAATGCTTGCAGCCAGGGAGGGGAAACACTCTGTACCATGCACAGTACTAAGCACTTTGTGTGTTATCTCATTTATGGCTCTCAAAAAACCCATGAAGTTGTACTAACATTGGCCCTTTCTCATGATGAAGAAAAATGGCATGGAGAGGATGAATTACTTGCTCCAAATCACACAGCCAGTACTTGTCAGAGGCAGAATTTGAAGACAAGTCGGTTTAATTAAAAAGTTCAGGGAAGCGGCTGTGGCTCAATCAGTAGGGCTCCCGTTTACCATATGGGAGGCCCCGGGTTCGGTTCCCAGGGCCTCCTGGTGAAGGCAAGCCCGCCCGCACGGCGTGGTTAGCTGACCCAGCGAGCACAAGCAGCAAGGGGGCGATGAATGAATAAATAAATAAAATCTTAAAAAAAAAAAAAAAAAAAAAAAGTTCACATACATAGCTATTCTGCCATCTTGACTCTGGACACTTAGGGATGTCATTGGTCCAATCTGGAGAAAACTACTAAGTGTTGACCCCTTCTATGGTTCTTGTTGACTTCTGTGACTTGGAGAATCTAAGGATTCAAGACAGTTATGTCAATATGCCAGAAAAGCTTTTATTCCCATTTGGTGAATACCTGTTATGTTCTTTGTTTGATCCCAGCTTCTCTATAAATAGCCTCCTCACAACTATAAAGTACCAGCAAAGAGACCTCAGTAGTCATTTAATTCAATGAGGTCCTGCTTTTCTGACCTTGGTAGTTTTATCAAAAGTAGGTCTTTAAAAAATACAAATTAGCCAATAATTGTCACTTTTAAAGGAAAGATTGTCTCAATAATATTCCAGTTCCTTCCTGCAGACCTACCTCTTGGATATCCTCATATCCTTATAATAATTTCCCCTTCTTTTCACTTGAAATACACTTAATGTTTTTCAGTTCATTGCAATGAATCATCTTATTGGTTGGTAGAAAACATTTGTTGTCAACTCAGCAACTCACACATAAGATTTTTGTACTCATGAACCACTTCTCTGACTGCCCAGGATTTCTTAGGGTCTTACCTCATTTCCTTATTCTTTCCTCTACAGTAAATGTGGTTGTTTGGCTGATGACTGGATATTTGCCTATTTCTTCACCATTCTCTCCATCTGTACACACCTGCATACACTTCCATCACCACTCCCACCCCACCTCCACACACTGAGCAGGTCTGGTCAAATGCCATTTTTAAAAAATATTTTAGTGAGTTCCAGGTCTTGACAAACTTCCAGTTGTACTTCTCAAACTTCATTACTATAGGTTGGAATTCACTGTTTCCAAGTAGTAAATTACCTTTTTAGTGGCTTATGCACTTAATCTAAGTTGCAAAATTCAATGGCAAATCCCTATTACTCAAACCTTAAAAACTGACATTCCAGTTTTATCTACCTCCCTGCTCCAATGCACTCAATTTCTCACTGAATGCTAAGACTTATGTGCTCCATATCTCATCCCATAACCTTTCAAGCTATTGTAAACTATGTTTAAAAACAGAATTATGGAAACTTAAAGTTAGAACATATCCAACTTTTTCCAAATGCAGGAATTTCTGCTATAACGGGATACATTTTTGTCATCTAATGTCTTAATCACTTTCTGTGACAGAGGAGAACTTGTCACTTCACCATATTACCTCACATCACAGTGATGCAGTTTATTAATGAATGTTTCCTTCTCTTGAAATAAAACCTCTTTGTCATATCCAGCTGTTGCTCCCTGGAGCACCTTAGAGGAAATGATAGCTTAATCTCTAAATTTTCTTTCCTGGGTCAAACAATTCCTAGTTCCTTCAGCTGTTCTTCAATAAGTAAGTTTATGGAGTTATAGTCATTTAATATCCTTCTTCTGAACAAAACCTTACTTCACAATATCATTCTTAAATGTGGCAACCTGAACATAATAATAGTTGGATGTGACCTGGATGTCTGTATCTATGGAAGTTGATTGAGACTACATTTATTTTCTTAACACCTGTAGCAATTTGAGATTATTTTATGAATCCCAAAAAGAGAAAGATTCTATTTTTAAACTAATCTATTCCTGTGGGTGAGATGACTTTTGATTGCATTTAATTCCACTGAGGGGACTTTGATTAAATTACTTGGTAAGATTGCTTTTGGGCTTTCGATTAGACTATGTCAGTGGGGTGAGATTCATGTCTGATAAAAATGGAGACACAGAGAAAGATGCACATAGACAGACAGACACAAGAAAAGGAAGCTGCCATGTTTGATCCTGCCATGTAAGAGAGAGGGCTAGAGGATTGCTTAAGCGTGGAGCCCGAAGAGGATGGGCCCACAGAACAGCTCAAGAGGAGACGAGCCCTGCTATATGCCTGAGAGCTTACAGCTGAACTCGGGAAGACAGTGGAATAGCCAAGGTTGATATAGGAGGCCTGGAAAGAGACAAGCCTATGCCTCGTTGCCCTCGCTGAGCTCAAACCTCATCAGAGATGGGCGGCTGTCTTACTTCAACACATGGAACCTGACTTTGGGGAGAAAGCATCTCTGATGGCGCCTTGGTTTGGACTTTTCATGGCCTTGAAACTGCAAGCTTTTATCCCAAATAAATCTCCTTTATAAAAGCCAATGGATTTATGGTACTTTGCATTGCCAGCTCTTTGGCAAACTAAAACAACACTTCTGTCATTTTGTTGCCTCTTAGGATATTTTTCACATTATATTGTCAAGTCAGGACTCCTGAATCTTGTATTAATGTGGTTTAAAACAAGCACTTAAATAACTACTAACAATATCTCATTCAGAAAATTGATCATCCTTAACTTTCCAAACAACCTTACCCAGCAAGTTACCCTCAATTTCTGTCCATTTTCTTTTTACAAGATGAAATGATTCTCTTTTTATCAAAGCTAACCTCTCCACCAGTAGAATTCATTAATTTTTTTCTCCCTGGGACCTGTCCCTGTCCCTTTTTACTTCCCTGCTCTTTTACTGGCTCAGCCACCTCTGCCTCTAAACTGTCTCAAATCTCTCCCATTACAAATGAAAGGGACTCTCTCTTGCACCTACTACCTTATCTTTTCCCTTTCTTTCATGCATTACCAAGCTTCTTCAAGAAAGAAGCTTAAAGGTCATGCTACACTTACTCATCACCCATTTACTTTTTAAAATACACTTTAATTTACTTTTCATCTCAACTACTCTACTGAAATTGTCCCTATTAAGTCTAACAATTGGTCTGATGGACGTCTGGGTGGCATTTGATAATGTAAATCACTTCTTCATTCTTGAAACTATGTTCCTGGCTTCTAAGACCTAGGACTCTTCTAGTTCTTACTGTATCTCTCTAGCTATCCCTTTGCTCTTTATGGATTTCTTTTTCTCCTTCTGGCTCTTAAAACCTACAGTGCCCACAATAACACTGAACCCACTGAGCTCTTTGACTCTTCTCATCCACGTCTGTCGTTTCCTCCTTCTTCCCCATCACGACCATCCTCCCTGTAACTGCCTAAGTGATTCACAGAAAATCAAGTCTGAGCATGCCACTTTGTGGTTAATTCTCTGCTTTAGCTCCTCAAGTCCTGCTTCTTTACATGATTTAATATTTCCTGCTGTTCTTGCTTCCTACTTCCCTGGTGTCATTTCTTACATTTCCTGCTCTGAATTTTAGTGCTCAGAATTGTCTTCATATATCACACTAGTGTTTACCTGCTTGTCTTTCTCTTATTGTGTCCTCTGCCCAGAAAAAGACCCTTCTCAGTTTGAGGGTTTATTTTACTGGGACACCTTCCTTTATTCCTTCACTCTCCATAGGATGTTAGATGCTACCAGTCCATACCTCTATGAATATGCTTGTCACTGCACTTCTCATTTTATGAGTCTTTCTTCCCAACTAGACTGAGTATTGTGAGGAGCTGGGGCTAAATCTCTTTCCTATATTGGCATGTGCATCTTCTAGCAAAGGACCTGCATGAATGACTAGCCACTGTATGGAACTTTTGTTACTTACGTCATTCTACATTTTTATAAACATCGGTCCACATTTATCTTTTGTTATAGTGTGCTTGTTTTAGTCCAGCATTCCAGGCTGTCCTACTTTTTTCCAAATTCTTCAGCTCACCATTAATACTATTAATTATCTTGCCATTCTTTGTGGTACTGGCAGATTACATGTTCATGCCACCTTAGTCTTTATACAAATTATTAACAGAAAATGTTGAATAGGACAACATCTATGGTAGAATTCCAGAGTCAGGGAATGGTATTCTAGGGCCTAATGCCTTTTTTTTTTTTTTTTTTTTTTAACAAATTGCCAAAATAAAGTCATCTTTGCCAAATAGCTTAGTTGCTGATGGGACTTAGTATCAGATTCCAAGTACTGCTTTATATCTCCTCCTTCACAAATATTTTACCTAATGTCGTCATTAAACTGGTTATTTCATTCTTTAATTACTGTTTTGTTTTCCCTTTTTTTCTGAAGTACCTTTGATTTATTTAATATCCATTGTTTCATGCTTTGCCATTTCTGGAGTACCTGTTAGTATTTATGCACACACTGTTTAGTTTGATAATTGCAGTAAACTGATCTCCAAAGATTTCCTTTTGAAAATGCACACCCCCCCCCTTAATTTTTACATTCCTTACTGTTTTATTGAATAGTAAGTGTTCTTTGACAATTTTGGTGCTTATATGTTTGGGGCAGCAGAAATAAAATGAATTTGTCATTACATCAGAAAGTTTCTTTAAAACTCAAAGATCAAATGTGCCTTAATTTTTTTTTTTCATTTAGATTGCAGAGAATGATAGGATTGCCATTTTAATATAGATCATTGGAGATCTGCTTATTTGTACATAGCCTATTGTTCATTTGGAAAAAGAAACCAGCAAAAAATTGAAAAAAAACAAAACAAAACAATTTAAAGTAAATCTTTAATGAAATCTTGTATCAAAGAATCCATCTCACTTTTTCACCATTGCATGCCCAGCAAAGACTTATTAGAGGAAGGAGTTAAATAAACATTATTTTTTTAAATAAGAAACACAAGAACATGGTGAAATTCCATTGCCTACATCAGAGCCTCTGTTATCAATAATTGCAAAACACAATTTCTATGTATCATTACTCTAAGGACAAATCTTCATTATTTGTATTTAAGAAATATGCAATCACATCTTCTGGAATCCCATAAAACATGATTTTAATGTTAATTGGACAAGTAAAAATTAATAATTAATATTAATTTGAGATTTTACATATTCCAGGAACTTTTCTAGGTGTTTTATATGTATTAAGTAATTTATTCCTCAGAATAACTCTATGAAGAAGGTATTATTATGTACCTATTTTATAGATGAGACACTGAAGCATAGAGAGGTTAAGTTACTTGTCCAAGGTTATACATCTAGTAAGTTATAAGGTTAACCTGCCCTGATTCTAGAAAATTCTTAACTTTACACTTGTCGCTAATTCTAACCATTACTGTCCTACCTAATACATAGCCATGCCTTTCTGAGAAAGGAACATCACCTCCTTTTATACAATATACCCAATTTTCTTTTGTGTGTATCTCTGTGGGTGAATGGAGCAGAGATCCTGAGATTAGAGTACAAATGATGGAAAACCCTGGGGTTTGGAAAAGGAGGAAAAAAGTTCTCTCTGCCTGTCTTCCTGTAATCTAATTTGATTCTGATGGGCTTAGAAGGGAATTGGGGATGGAAAACAATATGATTATCTCATTTACTATCATCATTATCATTACCTATGTTGTGGTAGGAAATGTTCTATCCCTTTCCCAGTATTCTCTCTTGGTCCATAAATAGAAACTTGGCCTTCCTGGATGTATTAGGAAGATAACATAGGTGTTTCCCTCCACCATCTCCAACCCCCACCCTCACTCCTTGCTTGGAGAGGAGTGATTCATATGCCTGGATGATGATTGGACTCCATGGAGAGTCCTGTGGCACCTGGCTTTCTTTAGTTCGAGATCGTATCTAATCTGTATCCTAATCCTGTTGCCATGCAATAGGTGAGGTCATTTGTCATGGCTTTTCCATCCTGCGCCTGGGTGGGTAAGACTGGTTCAGGGTGCATAGAATAGGGAAACCATTTTGTTCTGGGGAGAGAGTTGAATTTCTAGATCCAGAATTAAAGGTGACACTATAGCCCATTTGACTCTTCTTTCAGTAACACATTTATTGAGCCTCTGCTATGTCCCGTACACCTACTAGGTGCTAGGACTCTGCAGCAAACAAAACTGGCAGTGTTTCTGCCCCCAAGGAGATTGTATTCTGGTCAGGATAGACAGACAAACCAATAAGTTTAAGAGCGACAGACAAACAAACAACCACTATCTGATCTATGTGAGGGATGAAGAGAAAAACAAAGCATGTAGAGGTAGTAGAGGGTGCATCGTGTGGGTGGGGAGGTGCTGTTTCTTATGGAGTGGTGGAGGAAAGCCTCTCTGATCACCTGGCATTTGAGTAGAGACCTAAAGGAAGGGAGGAAGGCAGTCGTGTGGCTACCTGGGGTAAGAGTTTTCCCTCAGAGGGAAGTGCAAGTGCAAAGACTTGACCATTGTTTTTGAGATAGAGAGGCAAGTGTTGCTGGAGCACAGTGAGTGAAGGGACATGAGGTCAGGGAGGGAGCAGGAAACAAGTTCATGTAAGAACTCAACAGCCAAAGTGAAAACTTTGAATTTTACTTTGTGAGAGATGGGAAAGCATTTGAAGATTTCAAGCAGCAGAGAAACATGATCTGACATGCATTAAGAAGATGGCTCTGACTTGGGTGTGGAACATAGATACCGTGTGGGAACTCTGGCCTTAGGGCGAGTGCTTAGGAAGCTATTGTCATAGTGCAGTTGAGAGAGGAAAAGTGGCTTGGTTCGGGGAGGTATCAATGGAGGTGATGAGAATTGGTATATCTGGATGTATTTTAAAGTCCAGAGGCAAGAAAATTAGCTGTTGGTTTGGGTATGGAGGGTGATATTGTCCATGTGATAGTTTATTTTCACTAAATAGTTATTCTTTTAAAATTTATTTTTCTTTAGTACTCTTAAGCATACACATAAAGAAAATAGTACACTGAACCCCCATGTACTCCGCACCCAGGCTCCTGCATAGAGTCCTGCAGAGAAACAGAGCCAATAGGATGCTTATATTTCAGGGATACATAAAGAAATTTCTTATAAAGGTTTGGCTCACACAGTTGTACGGACTGGCCAGTCCAAATCCTGTGGGGCAGCCTGGAGCAATAAAAGTGGCCTCTACACGGAAAATGATGGCAAAGTTGTGGGTTTTAGAGTGCAGGGAGCTCTGTTATCATGGGCCCTGGGTTCATACCTGCTTTGGGGGGTCAGGCAGCCTGAGGAGGGACACAGGCTCACTACTAACTTCCATGGAGTTGATGAGTTATAATTCTATTTTTCTTTCAACACATATTAAAATAAGTATTAACTATATAAAATATCTTTTCATATTCAACTTTAAATTACTTTTCATATTTACCCTGTAACATGTACCACGCTTTGAGAAACATTGCTTGATATCTCTTTTCTTTGGGTCACCTTAATCATGGACAATATCCAGAAAAGTCGCAGAGGCGATAGCTGTAGGGGTCATTTGTTGAGCTTCACTATTCTGGGCGTTAATAAAGACACAACCATGAGTGAAACGTGGATTCTCAAGCACTTACATACTAGTGGGGCAACAGTAGAAAGAAGTAAAAGCAATATTCTGTACAGGTATAGAAGTAAGGAATTCTGTGTGAGGATGGAGTATAAGGCAGGGAATCTGGGAAGCTGCTCTGCAGGAAGTGGAATGGGAGGAACTTTGAAGAAAGACTGGAACATACTATTGGGAGCCCTAGGAAGGGCTTTTCGAAAATCACTGTCATGTAAATGTGCCTCTTCTTCCACTCAGTCCTTGGGGCAACTGATTTGGGGTTTATCTTTGACTCCTCCTCTCCCTTATTTCTTTGTCATCTGTCACCAACTCCTGTTGATAGCACTTCTATTCCGTCTGCCACTTCCCTCATTCAAACCCATTTTCTTTTTGCCACTGACTTCTCACCAGCCTTATGCTCTCTGAGTCACCAAGTATTTTGTCCATAATAAACAATTTTGCTCCCTAAATATGCCTGTTTTTCTTTGTTGTTGTTGTTTTTTCTGACTTTGCATCTTTGTTGAAATTACCAATCCCAGCCTTCAGGGCCCCTCCCTTCTCTCTGTTTAATTGCTCCTTTGAGGCCTGATTCAGTGTTACTCCTCCTGGGAAGCTTTTCTGGACCCCACTCTTGTCATAATTAATCACTCTTTAGATATTGCTTTTTCCATATATACCATACTTTATATCATGATTTATATTCATTCCCATTCCTTCACTGGACTGTAACCTCCTTCAGATAAAAGGCCATGTTTTGGTTATCTTTATATTCCCCATAGAACCTGGCAAAGTGCCTTTCCATTGCTGGCTTTCTTTACATTACTATTGTATAAAATCCTTCTCTTTTACTTATTTGGTACAACTGTTTTCTAGAAGCAAACGTCAATATGTTTTAAACCATCCCTAGCACAACATACGGTCTGACATCAGTGCTGAAAGTCATGGAACATGGCTAATTATGTGATGAGTTACAAAAATTAGATCATAGCGTGCCCAAACAGGTAGTCAGTTTATCATTTGGAAGATTCATAGCCTTGACTTACTTGTAGACATGTGGGATTTTTCTTTTTTTTTTTTTGCTACACCCAATTTTGAAAATGTTTTCCTTTGTAACTTGAGGAAAGTATGCCATATTTAAGAATAAATTATCTGACTCAGACAAAAATACAAGATTAGGCTAGAGATATTTTCAGCATGCAGAAATAGGACACAGTGAGGCCTTGGGAAGTGTAGCATTAAATGGTGGTGGAGATGAATTAAATAAACTAAAATATAATGTCCTTAAGATGAGTGCATTGCTGATATCTGGCCCTATCAATTTTGACCTGGACAAAGGTTCTCATGACTTAAGCTTAACTGAAATAATGAACTGAATGTTGAGTTAGGAACAGGTGAGTAAATCATCATGTTCCCAGTCTTGGCTTGATTCATCCAATTCTAGATTTTCCCTCTTTCATTAAGGGAAAATAATAATTGGATAATATATGCATGAAAATGAAACTGATAATGAAACCATGAACTATTTCAGTCCTGTGATTTTTTTGCTCTGAGTGACATTTAAGACACATGTTGTTGTAACTTGTATGTGAAACATATAAAATATTTAAATAAGCATTGAAACTGACATCAGACCCAGTTTTGTGCTTTAAAATCATATGAATTTTAACAGTTGAAAATTCTAAACATTTTCCTTTATTCACATTATTATGAACTACGTATACAAAATTTTTTCTTTTCATGTATACCTCCACCCAATCCTCTGCCTTTCCCCCAGATTTCATCAGGTACCACATAGAATACATATTTGTTTCCATGGAAGAAATGTATATACACATTCAGAGGACACAACTTCAAGCATTAAAAGTTACTTTGAATAAATGAATACTTAAAGGCACAGAAGCAAGTCAAATGAGATGTTTACTTAAATGTTAGAATTATTTTGGCTTCAGAAAAATGTTATTTTTAAAACTTATTATTAACAGTATTTGAGCTACTTCCACAATTCTTACATTGTAAAAATTAAACCACAGAACAGGGTTTGATTTTTATAATATAAGCATTAATTGTGGAAGTAGCTCAGATAACACAACCAGAGTATATTTAGATCTACTTCAAAATGAATTACATTGTAATCCATCACAAGGTCACTCTTCATAAAGTGATACTCTTGTAAATATTTTCCATCCTAGTTTTCTGACTTCTCTTGTTTATGTAATTGCAGTGAAATTTTTCTTCATTATTTGCTAGGAATAGAACAAAGTGTAGATGAAAATCTTATATTAAAAATATCAAGAATAAATAAAAGAATTTCTGATGGGTGTGCAATCCATTTGGTTTTCAAAATAATAACCATGTAAAAGAAATGGATCTTATAGAAAGGATATAAATTTATGTATAACATGGAAAGAAAATAAAATAAAAGATAAAATTTATCTTAGAAGTTAAGTTGCATTATGTACAAAAGAGAAGCCAGGAGGTGTTATTTCTCTATATCTTGCCACCTGAGTATCAGCTTAAGGAACTGGGAAATTTGTCCTGAGAAAGAGAGAACTAAAGACAGAGACAGGTTCTGACTACTTTAAGCTTCACTGGAGAAAGCAACCTAGGGTCTTCCTGTTAACAATGGGCTGTGCTGCAAATTAAGGGGAAGCCAAGATGGTCTTGCCCTTTATTCCAGTGTTTCTACAGAATTCTATGAACAGTTTTAGTGGCAACCATAATAAGAGCATAAAATAGCTTTATTCTTTTAAGTACCTTATGGACTGTATTTTAAAGTTAATGTACTGTGGCAATGTATAAATAACTGTTCTTAGATTATTTTCCTTTAGCCGTTTTAAACTATCTTACCTACCAACACTAATATATTTTCATACGAAAAGAATCCTAAGATACTGATACAGCTAGAATGATTCAGTCTTAGAAACAAAGTATGATTTTAGAGAATAAGTAGGGCTCTATTGAGACAGGTATAAATTGAGCCTCACAAATAAGCTGAAATTTTAATGGGCTTCATTATATTGTTCAACTGGAATTAAAAATCTGAGCACAGCTTTTTGAATCTCTTATCATTATTGTCTTCCAGTTTCATTTTGCTCACTGGAGCTGTTCCTTTGCCGTGCCATACCCTCTTCCGCGTCAGGGTGATACATGAAGCTGAATGCATTCTTGACTGAATTGTGTTTGAGACAATGCAAGAAGTATCAAAGGTATATATATTTAAATGAACTTGGAGGCCACATTTATATAAAAATTGTCTTTCAGAGCAAAATATTCGACAGTGACAGCGATAATAAAATTATTGACAATACTTGTACCATAGACATTTGTTGTAAATAGAAGGTTATAGGGAATCATTTAGGAGAAGGCCACTTTTTTACTATCATCCAATTTCTCCAGAGAATAGTATTTACAAATGTTCTTAGTTTGCACCAACAGAAAAACTTGTAAGCCTTACATTAGGTTTTGAAAAATGTTATAATTGCTCATTCATAGGGTCTGTACAATTTTGCAATTATGCTCTTGTGAGAGAGTTATTAGTAGTTGTGTAAATGTATGTTGAAACACTTACTAAAATACATTTGTATTTAACCTGTCTCTGTCTCTTTGTTTACCCCACACACATACCACATTTTACCAGCAAGCCACAAATCCTTCCTTTTCTTCCCTCCCTTCCTTCTTTCTCTTTTGTTTTCTCAATACTTCTGTATAGAATTACATTTTGGGGATCAATTGTTTATCAGTGTTTTACTATGGATACATACTCAGTTGGATGGTATGGGAATAGGACCTGGCCAAGGAACACATCGTTTTGTGGAATGGTTACGATGTATACACTTGCACATACCTGTATACACTCAAACACAATGCAGTGTTTACAATGGTAAAAGGAAATTGCTGTAAGAGTTAGATAAGGCAGTATTTATTTCTGGTACAGGTTGTCATAAAAGTCTTCATGAAAAAGGTTATATTTGGGCTCAGTTTTGAAGTATGGATGATCTGTCAAAAAAAGAATGCTAGGGAGAAGAAAACTTAGATAAAGGTAATTAGATCTTTTCCCCCATCTTGGAAGCTTTATAGTTTTAGTTTTTATGTATAGTCCAATTATTCAAGTCAAATAAATCTGTGTATGTGATATAAGGTAAAGGTTAATATTCATTTTTCCTATTAACCATGTCTAGTCACCATGCTCTAGAACAGCATGGTGACTAGACTTTTCTCTATCAAAGGATAGAGTCCACCCTCGTCAAAACACATTTGATATGTTGGTCTCTTTCTGGACTCTTTTTTGTTCCATTGGTCTATTGGTCGATCCTTACCCAAACACCCCAAAGCTTTGTGGTAAGTCTTGAATATTCTCATTCCTTTGCATTTTCATATAAATTATTTTGATTACTGTAGCTTTGTAGTAAGTCTTGAATATTCTCATTCCTTTGCATTTTCATATAAATTTTATTATCAGCTTGTCAATTTTCACAAGAAAACATCAGAAATCTTATTATCTCCTTGGGGTAGGCAGAGACTTCTTAAAGAGACCCCATAGAACACTAATATCAAAAGAAAATATAATAAATTAGACTTTGTCCAGATTTAAGACTTCTGCTCATCAAAAGACATGTTAAAACATGCAAAGAGAATTCACAAAGCAAAAATATTTGCAATGCATATATTTGACAAAGGATTTGTATCCAGAAGACACAAAGAACTACAAAATCAATAATACAAAGACAAAAACTCAATAAAAATAAGAAAAAGACTTGAAGAGACATTTCACAAAATAAGATACAAATGGGCAATAAGCATACAAAAGGTGATCAACATTCTTAGTCATATGGGAAATCTGTATTAAATCTATAAGGCGTTACCCCCCCAACCCCAACTGATTAGAATGGCTAAAATTAAAGAGACTTACAGCAGCAAAAATTGGTGAGGATGTGGAGTACCTAGACCTCTCATACACAATGATGGTTGGAGCATAAAATGATTAAACCACTTTGGAAAATTAATATGGCTGTCTCCTATAAAACTAACATACATCTTCCATAGGATCCAGAAATTCTATTCCTAAGTATTTATCCAAGAGAAATGAAAACATGTGTCCACAAAAAGACTTGCACATGAATGTTCATAGCAGCTTTATTCATAAAAGCCTCATACTGGAAACAATCCAAACGTTCATCAACAGGAGAATGAATAAGTAACTTGTGGCATAGTCACACAATGGAATACTGCTCAGCAATTAAAAAAAAAAAAAGGAACAAACCATTGATACACGAAAAAAAACAAGTATGAATTCTACAGGTATCATGTTTAACTAAAGCCAGAGAAAAGGACCACATCCTGTATGAATCTGTACAGATTCAAGAACAGGCAAAACTAATGTATGGCAATAGAAATCAGGACAGCATTTGCCTTGTGGCTAGGGAGGGGCTTGGCTGGAAAGGGGCACAAGGGAACTTTTTAGGTGATGATAATAATCTATATCTGGATTTGGGTATATGTGTCATGAGTGTTTACTTTTGTCAAGTCATTTAACTATACACTTACGATGTCTCCGTTTCAATGTATATAAATTATACATCTCTACAAAGGATATATTAAATACATTAATGAGATAAAAGAACAAAGCGAAAAATGCAAGTGTGCCTCTGGAGTTTGGGTAGAAGGGTAGGAATAGTAAGAGATGTGATCGGAAATATTGCTGGGGGTTCATATCTGAGGGCCATCAGTTATGTCAGCTAAAGCATAGGGGTTTTCTTTATTTGTAAATAGACTGTCAGAGATGGCCTTTAAGTAAGGAATGTAATTGATTATATGTGAGTATGTGCTAGGTTGATTCACCTTGCTCAGGTGTGTGGGGTGAGGTGGAACACTGGTGAGACATAAAAGACCTGTTTGAGAGACTAGGAATTAATATGGTGGCAAAAGGAATGAAAAGGAGGTAATAAATTTGGGAGGTTACCACAAAGGAAAACTGTAAGATTTACTGATAGGATTAAAAGAGAGAAGCAGATAAGGGAGTAAAAGCTTTGGGACCCAACACAGTATCTGGCACAGAGCAGATGTTCAGTACATATTTATTTTAAAATGAATAAATGAATGTAGGGAATTATAGTCTGAGAAATTCATCTGAATTTGGTACTATTGCTAGAAATAGGAAACAGAGAAGGAGCTGGCTGGAGAAATGAGTGACCAAGCTTTTATTTTAGACATGTTTTAATGAAGGTGTCTGCTGGATGTAAAGGTGAAAAGGCAGAGAGGAGAAACTGTTTGAACATCTGGAAAGAGATCATGGTTGGATGTAGGGATTTTAGGATGATTAATGTAGAGGAAATAGCTGAATTATGGTAATATATGAGATCAGCCAGTGATACTTATAGAAAGAAAAGAAGAGGACTGAGAACAGAAGCTTGTCAAGGGCAGGGTGGGAGTGAAGTCGGGGTCAAAGTAAGGAAGAAGCAGAGGAGTCAGCAAAGGAGACTGAGCAGAAATAGGGAGTTAGGAGAATGAGGTAATAGAGTGTCATGAAAGCTAAAGAAGACAAAAGGCTTCCGAGGGACTGGTGGTCATGTCTCACAAAATAGGGAGAAAAGATGGATAAAAGTTGGACTAGGAATAAAATCAGACAATTAACAAATCCAAGAAACACAAATGGGCAACAAACATATGAACAAGAGTTTTACCTCACTATTAATTTTAAAAAATGCAAATTAAAAGAATGAGATACTCTTTTTACTTCTTATAGTAACAAAGATTGAGAAGGAAAATGTGTAGTATTGACTCAGCTGGGCTAGGCAGGAACCAAGGGGAAAATGAACACCAGGCTTTCAGTAGGGCAACAAAGAGTCCAGGTGCAGTAGCATTCCCCGATTTCCAGAAGTCATTCTTGGTCCCTTCCTCTTTGTTCTATTTTATCAGCATGTCCTACAGACTTTGCTCCTAAGTATATTCTGAATCCACCCACTTCTCTAGATCTCCATTGCCACCCCTTTGATCCAAGCCACTGTCCTCTAGTTTTTGTCTCAACAGCTATTCTCTGTGCTTCTGCAATCTTCATTCTTCACATCACAGACAGAATGATCTTTTAATAATTTAATTATATGATGTCAATTTTCCTTCTTAGAACTCTTCAATAACTTTTTATCTGACTGAGAAGAAAATCCAAACTTCAAGGTTTTACCTTATCTAGCTCCTGCCTCCTTCCTCATACTTATTTCCCATTTTGTTCCTGCTGCCTGCTGGCCTGGCTCTAACTTAAAAGCAAGTCATCTGACGGTAGAGGAATCTGAATTTTCTCCTCCTTGCTACTTGCAGGTCGGTTTTCTCAGATTTAAGTTTTGGCAAACTGTTCTGACTAGTAGTCACCAAATTTTGGTTCTGATCAATTCCCTCATACTCTCATAAATGGAGTCTAGCCCATACTTCAGATACTTCCTTTACCCAAGAGTCTCTGCTTTCAGACACACTGCTATTTTGTCAATTTTGAAATTTAGAATAAGCCCTAATTCTAGGTCTCTGCCTAGTGTTCATGGAACACCTAGAGCTAAATTTATATTTTCATGACTTTCCTTCCCTTTCTGGACTCTGTCTCGTCTCCAAATTGTTAGTGGTTTTCTCTGTTCTCATTTGAGTAGCCACATGATTATGGGAACTTGCAAACTGGGAGAAGAACTAGTTATTAAGATGGGGCATGTAGAGTTCAGAACAACTTATTAACTGCTGGGTGTGGCCTGCATGAACCTGGCAAGCTCAGACTCATAGCACTTCTCCCTGAATTTACCCTGGGGAAGAGGCTTAGCTAGCAGTTCTTTACAGAGCTCAGGATTTGTTGCCAGGTGTTTTCCTTGTCAAACAGCTGACCAGCTTTGCTCAGTGCAGTGTCTTGGGTTGCCTCCCACAAGGAAAAACTGGTGATCCATTTCAGTTATTACTAAAAGAAAGTTTCCCTGGCATATGAAAATGGTTTGGGGGAATAAGAGAAATACTTATGAACTGGGTTAGGAGACATTTTAAGAGAGATTTGTAAAGGTCTCTGTGACCATAAGTGAATCATTAAGTGGCATTTGAGTTGTGGCAAAAGTAAACTAGTTTTACATTTTTAAAATAAGATAAATTTTATTTATATTTATTTATTTATATTTATTGAAGTATACCATTCATACATGAACATACATAAACTATAAGTGTTTAGTAAACATTGTGAACTTACAAAACAAACATGCATAACATCACACAGGGCTCCCACACATCACCCCACCACAAACACCCTGCATTGTTGGGAAACATTTGTTAACAAATCACGAAAGAGCATCGTCAAAGCATTACTACTAACTATAGTCTGTATCTTCCTCCCCTATACATTTTTAAGGCTTTATTTATTTATTTACTTTTATCCATTTTTACCCCCCCATTTTTGCAGTTTTCGTGTCCATTCCCTGGGCGACTCTGTTTCCTGCCCTCTCTTCTCATCCTTCTCTTCCTGTCTTCCCTGGGATTTGATCCTTAGAATCTCCGATGTGGGAGAGAGGTGCCCTACCACGTGCGCCACCTTAGTTCCTGTTTTTTTGGTGCATCTCGTCTTGGCTTTCCTTTGTGTCACTCTCCTGTTACGTCATCATCTTTCTTCGTGGCTCACAGGGCCTGGTGGCGCGCACACACACACACACACACAGGGACTGGTGGTTTACCCAGTTGCAGGGTCTGGCAGCTCACCCACTAAATGAGATAAATTTATCTCCTCCTCCTTGATTGAATTCCTTCTCCCCAGGGATGAGAACGGACCATGATGGTTAATTTTGAGTCTGGTTACAGGAAGTTCTGAAATTGCTTGTCATGTAAGAGGATTACATGCATAGTATATTTGTAACTCACGATCACAACTTCACATTTTCAATTATGGAACTCAGCTCAGTTCTGGTACCCCAATTTCTGCTGACGTTAAAAAAACCTCTTGATCTTGCCATTTCAAGGTAATTTGGTCTCTTCTGGTTTAAATAGTATCAGGTAATTAAACTTGTTAATTACACTCAGGATTTAAACTCATTAATTCAAAGGTCAAACTGCCTACCAGGGCTGTTTTCCTGGTTCTCCGGCTATCCCTACTGCCTCCCTCCTCCCCAAGAAGTTACAAAGAATCATGAAATTGGGGATTTTAGAAGTGTGGTTGGTGTACATTCCCTTCTCAGTTTCTTACCACGTCTGCTTGGTCTTTTGGCATGAACTTTGCCCTTGCCTTATCTTCCTGAACTGGACTAGACATGCCTTTAGGAACGTAATGGAATTTTCCACTAATATACTCAAGACCTATCCATAGCCTGTGGTGACAAGATGTATATTCTCTGAGCCTTTCTTTCTTAGGCCCTAATCGTCTTCCAATTCCCTGGCCCACTTGGCATTTCTAGTACTCTCTCACACCTGCAAACTATAGGTGATGTATTTTAGGTCCACTGGATCCCATAGTCATTTTTTTTTGCAATACCTCTTTGGCTTTAAAGTGGGTCCACTGGTCTACTGCAACGTTTTGTGGGAATCCCATTTCAGGGCTCAAAATCTTTAAGCCTTTGGATAAGGGTTTCCTGCCCTGTGGACAGGGAAAAAAATCTCATACCCAGAATATATGTTGGTCCAATCAAGATGAATTTGCACTCCTTCCAGGGAAAAAGAGGTCCAGTAGGGTACCTTATAACACTAAGTGGATTATTGGTCTCCTTGGTGGATGTTGCTGTATGGGGGCTCAATTTTAGTCACTGTTGCTGGCAGGTTGGACATTTAGCAGCAACCTTGGTGAGTGGAAACCCATACTGGTGGACCCATGCTTAGCCTCTTTGCCTGCCACCATGATTCTACATTCAGGAACCCCTTGTGCCAGCATTAGGATAGCCTATTATGAGGCTGGCTGGTATCAACTGGCCAAGTCAATCTCTTTACTTGTTTTCTTAGTGCCTCTTACTTGGTGGATGCTCTCTGATGGGTGATAACATGTAGTACAAAGATCTTTATCCAAGCTCAAATGCCTATGAACATACCTCTATTCCAGACCTCATTGTCACTGATATTTTTCTAATAAAAATATTATTTTTTCCACTACTTTTCTTTCAGGCCTCTGCTGAACCAGCTAAGCTATCTGTGGCATTCATAAATATTCTGTTATGATCCTTCTCTTCCTACATAAAGAGGATCAGGTATACTGCCAAAATTCCTTCTATTAGGAGAATTTTACTTCATAAAACCTTACCTTCAAGTCTGTTATTGAATGGGGATCTAGTATGCCAAAGTCCATTTTTAGCATGTACCCACATTCTGATCCATATTCAAGGCCATGAATTAATGCTCCTTGGACCATATTTATCATTTTTCCTTGCCCATCAGCTGGTCTTAGGAAGAGCCAATGGAATCATGCAATCACGATGGGTGACATAAGTCTACCTACTTGTGTCTTGCATTTATACCTCCAGCCCTACCTTGTGTTTGATCCCAGATATTCCACCTTTAGCTTAAGATGGATTGCTTCTGGGCCCACTCAACTGTATGATATGATATGTTTGGCAGAATGCAGCTCATGTTGGAACTTCTGGACTCATGGTCACTTTGTGCTTCATAGTCACTTAGTCATTACCAGGGCCAGGTAGCATACTTAAGCCATTTTTAGAATGGTGAATAATTCTCTGCTTCAGATAGCACAACCTTGCTTCAGAACTCTAAGCATGATTCTTTTATTGGGCTTGACTATAACTCCACACAGCACCTTTTATTCCCACTGTAACACAGGTAGAGACCCTGGCCTGCCATCCACGCCCATCGTAATTCAGGCAAGTCAAGCCCAAGCAGCTAATTTGATATTCCAGAGTTACATGGGAGCCCAGTGACAGTCATGCTTTTATTACTTACTCATACACAGAACCCAGTGGTGACAGGCCAGGGGAAGTTCCACCCTTATTGCTTACAGAACCCAGTGGCAGCTAGCCAGGGGAGTGCTCTGCATCCTGCTTTGCACCCTACTCTAACAGACACGGTCAGCTTTTATAAGGTTACAAACAGTGAGGCACAAGGGTTACTAGTTAACAATTACCAGAATCCCTGATTATTATCGCAGGTTTCCCTTCGATGCTTATATCCAAACCCCAGTCTATGAGGGTCAGATGGTTGGCCAGACCAACCCATTCTTATTCCAGGGCCTTGGGTTCACGGAAAGAGCATTCCACCTTCATTAACCCTACACCCACTGATACATCTAATAACTTAGGATCTGCTGAGTCAAGTGACCCAAATGGCAGGACCACTTGCACCATTGCTGTGGCCCTCCTTACAGCTGGCAACCTTTCATGTCAGGGTCAGAGCAGTATTCTGATTTAGGCTTCCCCCAGGAATGGAACAATTGACTTTGATAGAGGTAGCTCATTTCAGCTGAGAGCAATTCCCAGTAATGTTGATAGTCAAGAGCTCTCAGCTGGCAGCATTCCCAGCAGCTGGGGGTAAAATCCCTTCAGTTTCACAAAGGGATTTGGATGGCACAGAACACAGTCCACTACAGCTTCATTGCAGTGGCAGTTAGGCTGACAGCTGACTTCTCAATACCCACAATGGAAACCAGAGAGAGTGGAATAATACCAGAAATGTGATGGAAAAGAAAATTGCTGAATTGCTATTCTATATCCACCCAAATTACTCTTCATGAATGCATGTGAAATAAAAATATTCCCAGGAACAAAAAGAGAAAGAAACAACATTTGCCTCCAGTAACCCCTCACTAAGACAATTCTAAATGATGTATTTCAGTTAGAAGGCAAATAGTCCCAGATGGAGGAAATAATAAATGAAGAACAAAAATATGGTTAATATGTGGCTAAATTTAAATGAACATTTTCTATATAAAAGAGTAATACTAACTTCTTGTGCATTTTATGTAAAAAGCCCTGGAAGTAGTGCTGATATCAATTATATATAACACTTAAAAGTAGAATTTGAGAGATGCCTGCTAGAGAAACCAAATTTAAGAGTAACATGGGCATGTATTTGGGAGAAAACCATGCTAAAGACACATAAAGTGACTCCTCTTAAGAAGAAGAAGAAGAAAAATAAAAATACTAGAACATACAAACAAAAACTACCAAATGTTAAAAAAAACAAATAGCTTTAAATATGCACCATTACATAGAATCTGACATTCCTGCAGTGGTTTTTGTGGTAGTTACTTAATAATAGGTGCCAAAAAAACAAACAAAAAAACAAAAAACAAAAAAACCCCACAATGGTTAAATTTCATTTTTCCTAGGTTTATATTCCTTTCTTAGAAATAACTCTCAACTACTTGTCTGGTATATATCAGTTGAAAACCATTTGGAAATTACTTCATCTGCCCATGGAATGCAAACACCTCTGGAGTAAAACAAAGCAGCTGTTTAAATGGTCAAAGCTTCACTAGACAAAGAAGTCCTCTTCCTTAACACCAGCTCTGTTTACACTATACCAAAACAAGTCGATTCCCAGTATTTCCAGGTTGGGGAAACACAATCATTATTTATAAGGAGACCCACAATAAACCACTTCCCCTTTGGGAAATTGCTAAACACCTGAGTTAGACTCTTGTTTTTTTTTTTTTTCCTCTCTCTCTGTATATTTTGTGAATACAGAATTGTTTGTATTTGTGAACCATACCTGAAGTGCACAATAACTCTGGCTCCCCTTATTACACAAGATAAACTATTAGGCTTGGAATAAATAGAATATAACCAGTGGTATAATTTAGAATTCTGTACAGTCTATTTAAGTCATACAGAAATTAGCAAATATTTTTCACTTAAAGACATACCTTTGCCATTATTTCTTAGTTATTTCCTCATGAAAAGCAATTGAGTAGCATGTAGGTTCTGGATTTTAATGGCCTAGATTTGAGCACCAGCCCCACCAATGCCTGTGTGGCGTTGGGTAAGGTATTTCTCCTCTCTAAGTCTCAGTTTTCACATCTGTTAAGTGGTGAAAATAATATACCTTACCGAATGACTGAGAGGATGAAAGGAATTTTTAAAATGTAAATCACAAAATGCAGTGCCTGTCACACAGTTAGCGTTCAATTCAAGTTACCTGCTATTTTAAATCATGAAATATTTTTCTGGTTTTAAAATTGATGATCCTCAATTAATTAGTATTCAGCTCTTTATTGTAGCTTTTGTCAATGAACGATCGTTCACATGGATTCTCTAAAAGTGAAAACTGCTGCCAATCACAAAGTTTCATCCAAATAATTCTGGAATTCAATAGTCAACTATGTTAATCAGGTATCCCTGCAGGAATTCTGGGAGGCCACATTGTTTAAAAATAAACACTTCACAATAGCTATCAGTTAAGGTCCTGGCAGGAAATAGACTGGGTAAAAGTGGAGAGTTTAATAAAGGACTATTTACAAAGTTGTAGTCAGGGTTTAGGAAAATAAACAAAGTGATAATGAAGCAATCTGGAGTTAGCAAGTGTGGAAGAGCAGTTACCATTTCTAAGCTTGAACAAGTAAAGAACAGACATGATTAGAGGCCCCTGAGCAGATAGTTGTGCAGAGGGGACCTCCTGATAGGAGCTATGACCTTTGGTAGCAAGACATCATGAATGCAATGACCTGCAAGCAAGGAGGTGGGGATAAATAGCCATTCAGTTTTGCCTGTTTGATCTTTGAATACTTCCAATCGGTCGAACCCTTCTTCAAACTAGAAGCCAGATGTCAATGGAACTTGTTGATGCAATCCCTGCAGGACAGCCTTCTAGGACACAGAGGTGGGTGATGACGAGTAAAGAATGGACCAGGGGGAGCAAATGGAAAATAGCCAGCATCATTGTTGCTGTGATTTTCCCATAGCTGAGGAGGGAACTGTCAAAATCTACTTTGAATAAGTTACAAGCCAACACCTTCTCTGCTTAGCTAGGTGGTACAGGACTCTAGACCCTCTAAGCACATTTTCAGTTGGGATGCACACAGAGTGGCTCCATGAGGAAAATCCTGGCTTTGACTGAAGGTCAATTTCTGTAGGAGATAGGAAAGACTTCCTCTGTAGCTTTGTGACCTTCAAACTGTAATGTCACAAGACTAGAAGGACAATCTGATCCCAATCTAGAGATTTCTTGTCTAGAGATTGTAGGCCCACAGTGACTAGATCAATGGGAATTAGGATACTTACAATTCTGGGTCAGATAATTTCCTTAATTGCTGAGGTAGGTTCTAGGGAAGATCCTCTGCTTTGTGTACTCCAGACCCAGTTCAGCCTTGAAATGACTGCAGCCCCAGCTAACTGCTTGACTTCAACCTTGTGAGGGACCCTGAACCAGAGCCACCCAGCAAAGATGGTGGGCTTCTTAGCTGGGATTCCTAACCCTCAGATATTATATGAGAAAATAAATGTTTGTTGTTACTCAGCAATGGATAACTAAGATAATAACACAGGAGACATTTTGAAAAGGCCAAGGACATTCATTGAAAACTGATCATGGAGTAAGCTTGAACAGAGTAAGCATGAAACCTAGGAGAAAGGAAGCAGAGCTGGCTGGAATATAAATTTAGCTAAAATGGAGAACTAGGATATGGTATAACTGACTATATGTTCAACAAAAATATAGCTACTAAAAGAGAGACATATACAGTCATTTGCTATGAGTCTATGCTGTATATTATTTAATTCATTGCAAAAATTCTATGACTCTGTGAAATATATTTTTATCTCTATTTTACAGAAGAAACAAGAGTCAGAAGTAGAAACAGCTACTCAAGGTCACACAGATAGTAGATGCTAGAGCTGGGAGTAGAATGCAAGTCATTTTGACTATAAAGTTCACTTTCTTTCTGTGTATCTGTGTGCTGGCATAAAGAAAAAGAATATTGAACAGGGGAGGTCATATTGGGAGATGAAATAAGATAAACAAAACTGTCAGGGAGAAAATTCTTCAGTGTTTTGGAAGGAGGGGTGAAACTGCCTGTGGTGAAAACAAAACAAAACCCAGCAAAAACATATGGCTGATTAAGAGGAGGAAGCAAAGCTGGCCTCACTAGAGAACAGAAGATATTTTGGATGATAATAGAGCCTGGAGTGCAAGAAGCCCCATCTGTAGTCATCTCTTCAAGGCCAGATCTAAATACACGGAAATAGGTGGCTCTACTATTTTGCAGATTTATTTCTCCTCACCCACCCCTAAGGGATACACAGTGGAAAAGCACAGCATCTATAGTAGCACATAAACATATGAAGACAACAAAGACAACGCCCCATGGCTCAGAGCAGATAGGGAGGAGAGCTTGTTTTAGAAAGCCCTCCAGCAGGAAATTGAAAGGAGGTAAAGGAGAATTGTGCCAAGAATATGCCACTTGGTGCCATAATTTCCTACTTTTGAGTGGCTGGTGATATTGTCCAGCTGAAATAAAAGAAGCTCTAAAAGCCACTCATTTATTGAGGGAAATATATTGGGGGGGGGGGGGGGGGGGGGAAAAGAGGATGTTATAGGAAAAAGATTTAGGAGGAAAATGTTTAAGCTATCTTGCTTTGTGGGTAAAATGGTTAAACAGTAAAGTCCAGAACTAATTCTACTAGAATAGGGGTGAGGGGTTTAATAGTATTACTTAGAAAGGGTAATGAGATCCTCCTTTCTACACAAGGGGGAATCTAGTTTTGGTCTTGACCCCAAAAGAAGTGAAACATCAACCCTGGCTCACCAAAACTGAGAGGCATATCAGCTTCTCTGTCACTGAAGGGAAAGAGAAAGCAGAAAGCATAGGGAGAAAATAAAGAACAGTCATACTGGAGAGACACAGCGTGCAGCTGTAGCCAAGCCAAGCCACTCTTCCTGTGGTATGTAAACTTAGGCATGCAGCAATTTGGCTTAGTTTACTGCTCACCCTTAGCAATAATCTCTTAGCCATCGTTCCCATTAGAAAGCAGAGCCTGAAACACATCTTGTATGAAGGTAGTTTATTTTAGGGTATGGTCTCAGCAACCACAGTGGGAGACTGGGAAGGAGGGACTGACAAAATAAAGATGCATTACTGAGCTGATCATAGCTGTGGGCAACAGGGGCTTGATCCCTTTGTGACCATCTGAGAGAACAGGGAAAAAGCTCTGAATTGTCTATGAGGAGCAGCAGAGCATAGCATTTATCCAGTCTCCAGCTCCACATTGACTGAGGGTTGCTGCATAGGATGTCAACCTTCCAGACTGATGTTTACCTTGGTACCAAATGGGGTCCTGTAGGCAACTGATGATAGGTGCCAGGGAAGTCCCAAGGCAGTAAACAATAGAACTGAGTGAACCTGAGGCCGGGTGCTGACAGGTTTTGCCTGCTTGTAGTTGGTTCTGGCAGCCATGGATGGAATAAAAGATTTGAGGTGTGACTCAAGAATTGCTTGATACTAATATCATCCTAAACTTTGCCTAAGCAAAGATGAAAAATTGAAAACTGAAATAAAAGGGCTTTAATTCAGGAAAACATCACCTTACCTGGGCAGGACAAGGGTTGTGAGGCACACAAAAGTTGCAGCAGAGTGTGGAAGAAGACATATTTGATATGCATATATACATATGATTAAAAGTTCCCATAAGCACACAAAGAAGGTATTATTATCTCCAGTTTAACAGGAAAGGAAATAGAAGCCAAATGAAGTGAGTTGATGAAGTTCTCAGGATCAGAAAGAGGCAGATCCAGGAGTTAAATCCAGGCATGTCTGGCTCTGCAGCTCTGTTCTTTCCCCTTCACCTGAGCCCTTGTCACATGCAATGTGCTAGTCTTCCTGGAAACCAAGTATACCCAGTCCACGGCACCTCACTTCTTGTGTAATCACCTGGAGAGTAGGGAGAGCCATCTGCTTCAAGATCAACATATTTCAGTCCATAAGGCAATGGATTGGCAAAGACCAGAAGGATTGTGACACTGCCATTTGGCATTTCCAACTTACTCTGCATTTACAAAATAAAAATATGTAGTTCAACATGTTGATTTCACAAGCCTATCATTATTTTTCCTTATAAAATAAGCATGGCCAGGGACATTGTGTGCAGCATAAGGGATCCTTGTTTTGGGGGATGGTGTCAGGCAGGAGGATTTTTTTTTTTTTTTTTTTACTCCTATGTCCTAAAGCACTAACTCACAAATGACCTCATGAGATATACTCTGATACTGAAGGCCATCAGGGAGAAAAACTAGTAGAGAAGAAAAACTTGGGTTAGTTTTAAGAACATGAAATCACAAGTTTATTTCAAAGGTAATACAAATACAGAGCAGTGGGTTCCAAAACAAGACTGGTCATCCAAATTCACTCGAAGAGCTTTAAATATATGTGGATACCGGAACCCAACTTCAGGCAGAGTCTCCAGGAGAGAAACTCAGGCTTCTGTATATTACAAATCTCCTGTAATATAGGATCAGACTTAGTTTAGAGCTACCACTTAATAATTTGTAGGCTAATATATGAGGAGTCTATCTGGGTATTGCTATTTGTATGTGCAATCTTGAAGAATAAACTCAGTTTCTCTTAGTATGCATCCTAAATGCTCAAAACATTTTTGGTACTCGGTAGACTTTCCTGTTAATTGCATTTAGAAACTCTTTCACTGGAAACAAGTCAACGAGTAGAGAAAGAGAAGAAAAATATTTCAATTAACCAGTATATCTCAATATGATTATATTTTAGTTGGAAACAAAAAACTTGACCCTGCAGAAAGGGAAAGTGTGACCTGAACATTCTATGAGATTGTAATAAAAGAGAGAATTTGAAAAATGAATGAAAGAGGACTTTCAGGTGGTTCTCAGGAGCTTTCCCAGAAAGTTCCCAGAAAAACTTTCAGGAAACGCCTGTTGAGTATCTCAGTGCCTGAAGCACTGAAACAAGAGCGCTCACCTGGAAGATAGTGTACATTTTAGATGTGGTGTGTGTCCATGCTTCTAATAATTGCTTTCCTTCTTCTCTTAGAAAAGGAGACTAATCAGCTCAAACACAGAACATATAAGGAAGATGATTCTGGGAGATGTAATTCCCAGATTCTCCTGTGCTATTCAAACATGACAAAGAAGGAGTGGCACAATAGAATCTAGCATAATACTTAAATATTTCTACTAGGGAAAAATATGAAAATAAATAGGCTAAGCATTTATATTAGTTGCAGTTCACTCAGAGAAGCATAAACCACATTAGGTATTTTAATAGAAAGAATTTAAAGAGGGAATTTGTTTAGAAGGTGCTAAAAAAAAAAGAAAAAGAAAAAAGAAAAGAACATTAGAAAGGGTCATTACAAAAAAGCTGCTACCACTCCAAGGCTGGAGGAACAAAAGGAAGAAGCTGAGATGATCAGAATCTAGAGGCTTGATGGAGCGACCTGTGGAATTGGGACTTAGAATCTCAGGGTGACCCACCATCTACCTTGTTGCTGCTTGTGCCTCAGGTCCCTTGGAGCTGGTGCTGATCCCCGTGAAAGAGTATAACGAGGCTGCCAGGAAAAATAAACCAGCATAAATGAACAAGTCTCTTCTCTTCTCCTGCCGTCCAATCTCTCCTTTGGTTTCTCCTACTGATGGAACCTAATTGCATGCTTTCTGACAAAAGAGACATGCCATTAGCAGAAACACCATCATAAAGCAGACTATAGAAGGGTAGATTTGGAGCCTAATACCTAACACATCATTCAGTGAAAGACATTCAGAAAACAGTAACAGAATTTCAAAGTACAGGAAAGTGTAGGGTGGAAAAGGTAAATAGGTAAGAGGATAAATAAATAAAATAGGACATGAAGATTTGATGAGCAGGACCACCAAAACAAAATGTTGCTTTTTTGGGAAAACTAATAACAATAAGGAAACTGGCAAATTTGAGCAAGGAAAAGGGAGAGAGAAGAAACAATATTGATGAAAAAATGTAACTGAATTTGCAGCCAAGATAAAAAATACAATTAAAATGTTAGCAACTTTATGTCAATTCATTTGAAGACTTAGATGAAGTAGCCATGCTATAGAAAAATAAAATTATTAAAGCTGACTCATAAAGATATAGAAACTTGAATGCTTTTTAAGGAGTCATGAAATTGAAGCAGTAGTTAAAAAATTTCTCCCACATCAAATGGTAAAACTCTAGATTCACACCTTTTCAAAAAATAGATAATCCTTGTTGTTTGCTTAGTTTGGCTTTTATGTCCTGGTTTCTTTAAATAATTCATATGTTAACTGTTTTAAGTCTGTATCTAACAATTCCAGTATCTACAGTCCTTGCAGGGGGAGGGTGTCTACTATTCATTGTTTAATCTTTCTGTTGGCACTCAGTCCTGTCGCTTGCCTTCTTGTGAACCTGGTGTTCTTTGATTTTGAACTTACTGTTTGATTTTAATGTGTGAGTTCCATGCACTTAAATGAAGGTATCTATCCTCCAGGGAGGATTCATTTCTATTTCTGCTTCTGCTTTTACAAGTGGCCAGGAGACACCACCAACTTGGTTATTATTTCAGGTCTCCTTAAGGTTCTAGGCTCCGCATTGGACTACCAAGTTTGGCCTCTTCACAATGTGCTGGCCCTAGCCTCGGTCTCCCGGTTGCAGTGGTGGTATGGGGATCCATGCTCAGGGAAACCTGCCCAGCCTGGCTCCCTGTTGCTCTAGTCTGAGCTTCCCACTAGCTCTGCTCTAGCTAAACATTTTGGGGGAAGTCATGAGGATCTCTCCTTATTTTGCAAATCAGCAATCCCTCAAATACTCTTTCCTGCCTAAGGTTTAGTCATTCTGCAGAAGGAGTGTCCTTCAAAGCACCTAGATAGCCTTAATATCAGATGCAGAAGCCTTCCCTATATTGTTAACAGGTGCACCTTTGCATGGAAAGCTAAAAGGGAAGGGGAAAGGGTTATTAATACAAGATTCATCAGGGTGGTGAATTCTGGGAGCAGAAGAAGGGGTTTAGGGGCATAAGGGTGGCTTCAAATCTATGGTAAACATTTATTTGTTAAGCTGAATAATGGGTACAGGTGCCTCGTTTTATTTATTTAAAATTTTATTATTTAAGTATATTTATATATATATAATAGCCCTGATTCCCCTTCTGGTCTTGAGACCATCCTTGAAACCTTTGTTCCTTGTGTTTCAATTCTATACACTGCTCTTTGGTTGCCCAGTAACATACAATGGAGAAATAATTTACAAAATGGAACCCTAGTGCTTAGAAATATTAATTCCACTATTAAGGGGAACAATTTATTCCTAGGGTGTAGTTTTTCACCATAGGATCAGGCCCATTGAGAGCAGCATAGCAAACATGCCTGTTAAATTCTTATTGATGGGTTAGGATATTAAAATGCATTTAATTGGGGCTCCTGTTTAGAAATATTAATAATCATTGCATTGAAAACCACCTAGTAGTAAATGAGAAAACAGCAAATGAAATTGTATAATTTCACCCAATTCTATGTTCTACTACATTTACCAGGCCAAAATTAGATTATGCTTGGAAATCAGTCATGCAGTATTTCTGGCCACTTTTCATGAGAATGGATTATCTCTCACACTTCTCTGAAACTTTAACCCTGTGTGACATAGTGACATTTTAGGACAGGGCTGTGAGACAGACCTACACAGATACCAGCTGGCATGGCATGATTTGAGGGATCCCCAAATCCTGTCCACCCAAAAATATTAACTTTGCCCACTGTCTTCCTGTTGCTGAAAGGGTTGCTTTTGAACTGAAAGGGTTGCTGAAAGGGTTGTCTTCTGGAGATGAAAGCTCTGTTGCCTTTGTAATTTGTTTCTTATAATCTTTTTTTTTTTTTTTTTTTGATTATCCGTGAAGAATATCCAGTTTACAAACCAGAAGAGAGTGTTTTCTGATTGTCTATTACTTGCTGCTATCACTTTGTAGACACCGTAATTCTGAACGACCAGTTATGTGGAAGAGCAGTAATAGTCATATGGGTGGTAGATATTGTTGCTTGAAATTGAGATGTAATTTGCATGAAGTGAACCATTGTTAAGTGTTCAGTTCAATGCATTTTTACATGTGTTTGTACCCATGTAACCACCACCCAGAGGCTCCCTCCTGTCCCTTCTTAGTCAATACCAGACTCTTTCTCCCCTTCCACACTCACCAAGAGGTAAATATTATTCTGACTTCTATCACCAGCTTATATATATGTATCTATTAGGTATATTTATTTGTCAGGCACTATACTGGGGACTTTGCATAAAATATCTCATGTGAGACTTAATTTATGAAACAGATATAACCATCATTTCCATTTTATAGATGAAGAAATTGAAGCTGAGCGGAGTTGCGTGTATTGTTTAGAGTTAAATAACTGGTAACTGGCAGAGTCAAAGGTCCAACTTAGATATATTTGTCAACAAAGCCAAAATATTAAAACACTACTTGAGGATGAGAACTTCATCTTTAAATGAGTTCTAATCAACACCCAATATATTTGTTCACTTGAATTGCCCTAAATTGCCACTTGGAGTAACAGCTCTTTCCAGTGCCATTTCTCTCAATTTGAGCAGGAACACCCTCCCTTGTGGGCTCCAACATATTCTGACCTGTCTCAAGATCTACTTTATTTTCTCCTGCACTAATCATGATCCATACAAGAAAATGTAGGAAATTCAAAACCTTAAGTTTTTAATAGAGGAACTATTTTCCCAGAGATGTAGTTGGCCTAAGAGCACCACACTAGAAGGAGAAGTGCCCAGGGATTAATAAAAGTGGGAATCCATAGTTGCCCATGGAGCCTGAAGAGGCAAAGGAGAAGGATGGTAATAGTGGAACCAGTGAGAGTTGGAGTCTTGGAAGAGGGGCCATCCAATAGCAGCTGTGGCTTATAAGAATGCAGCTACTCTCAGTGGTGGTGAAACAGAGAGAGAGCAGAAGGGAATAACTACTGTGATCTCTCTCCCTCTCTTCTCATTCTCCAATCACCTACTGGGTTTTCCATTGATTGAATCCAACCAGAAGTCTAAGAACAAGTGAACAGGGCAGAGAAAGGCAGAGAGTGTACCTAGAGGAACAGAGAACTACCAGTACACCTTCCATCAAAGCTACCTTTTCAGTAAACAGTTTGACATTTTCTCTACCAATGCTAAACACATGCCTACTCTAAGACTCAGCAATTTCACTCCTTGGTGTATATATGGGAGAAATCAGTGCATATGTTCACCAAACTAAAAGAATGCTCATAGAAACTTCATTCAATGTAGTCTTTAACTGGATATAGTTTAAAACTGGTAACAACCCAAATGCCTATTGTATTAGCCAGCGTACTTTAGGGAAAAAGAACCAACAGGAGATATCTGTAAATAGTATGAGATTTTAGAAAATTGTCTCATGTGACTGTGGGGATGCACAAGTCCAAATTCCGTAGGGCAAACTGCAAGCCAGGGACTCTGATAAAGGTCTTTGATGAGTTCCCCAGGAAAAGCTGTCTGTCCGAAGTAGAGATGGGAATTCTCTCCTTGAATGCTGAAATTACTTCTCCTTTAAAGGCCTTCAAATGATTGGATGAGAGGTCACTCATTGCTGATGGCAATCTCCTCAGTTTATTGTAGATGTAATCAGCCATCTATGCAATCAACTTACTGATGATTAAAGTCCATAAAATGTCCTTGTATTACAATTAGCCCAGTGCTTGTTTGACCAAACAACTGAGCACCATTACCCGGCCAAGTTGCCACATTAGCCTAACCATCACATCCATCAACAGTAGAAAGAATAAATTATGATATATTCATAGATAGATGAGTACAAAGCAAGGAAAAAGAACAAGCCACTGATATATGCAACAACATGAGTGACTTTCACAGATATAATATGAAGTTAAGAAGGCCAGACATGAAAAAATACATTCTGAATGATTCCATTTAAAGAAAGTTCAAACATTTGTGGTGATTGAAGTCAGAATAGTGTTTACCTCTTGGTATGTGTGGTGGGGGAAAGAGAGGTGGGTATTGATTAGGAAGGGACAGGAGGGAGCTTGAGTGGTGGTTAATTGAATAGGTACATGCAAAAATTCAGTGAGCTGAACATTTAACACTAGTTCACTTCACGCAAATTATCTCATTTCTTTTCTCTTTCTTATACACACAAACACACAAATACATGGGTGCACGATGACATATTTTCAAAGCAAAATCTGATATTAATTAGCCAGAATAGAAGTATGGACAAATAAAAGGATTTCTGAGAAATCAGATTCTGGTTTGTTTGCATGCATGCCAAAGCAAAAATGTTTCAAAAGCAACTAAGGCTTTGGATATATTCTGATAGCACTGAAGTGTCAGGAGATAGCAAGGAAGAAGAAGAAGAAAAAAATATGATTCTGCTGGTGATTCAGAAAATTCTGATTCAAACGCAAGAATTATTTTCAAAGGTCTTTTGACAGAGCCGACAGCTTCTCAGCTGTCAGCCACTCTCCAGAGACCTTAATGAGCTCTTCTCTGTCAGGTCTTTCTGTCTAAACAAGAAATTGCTAGTTTCTTGATCTGCCACCTCATACTGAGTGTGTCTACCTTTGCTTATGCAGAGCATAAATTATTATTTAATGCAAACACTTGTTCAGGTTGATCATTAGGTTGTTTCTGTCAACCTATATCAATGTGGTCTTTAATGTTTGAATGACTCAGGAATTATTTGTAAACAAGTGACCAGAAAGTGCTGCAGTTGCAGAAGTTGCAACTACTTTTGGGACTCGACATTCCTGAAGATCTGGTAGATGGTTGAAATACTTTATCTTATTTTCCACAATAACAGCTAGTCATGTTAGCGGGCAGTAAAGTTGACATCCCAGAGAAACAATGCTGCTTTAAAATATATCTAATAATTTTCACTGTATCATCTACAATATTTAAGATCCTCAATGAATTTTAATGTTAAAAGTCAGAAACACTTTTTATTGGCTTCTGTTTATTAGACAAAACAATATCTCTTTTATTTTATTTTATTTTTTAAGTTACCCAGGGCCAGGTATTGAACCCGGGACCTCAAATGTGGGCAGCCGGCACTCAACCACTGAGCCATATTGGCTTCCCTGAGTTGGTTTTTTCATTTGCTTTGCTTGTTGTTCATTTTTATTTTTATTTTTTCAGGAGGCACTGAGAACCGAACCTGGGACCTCTCGTGTGGGAGGCGGGAGCTCAACCGCTTGAGCCACATTTGCTCTCAAAACAATATCATTTTATAAAATAAGCTTTTATGTTAATTTCATCATGTCCCTTGAAAAAAATTCTGCACTGGATTCCCTTTCTCCTCATCTTAAATGTGTTTTTGTATCTTTAGTTTTAATATTCTCCCTCAGTATGCCATGGGTATGGAGTCAATCAAAATGGATTTTGAGTTCTGGTCCCATTACTCACCAGCTGTGATTTTAAACAAACTATTTAAGCTGTTAGAGACCTGAATTTTACCTAATATGGGGGAAGTGTAATAGGGTACTTATATTTTTAGATTGCCATGAGCATTAAATGAGAAAACATAAAAAGCATTTGGCATGCTGCCATGCATAAAGGGATGTTTAATAAATATCTATGATCATAATCATTGTCTTTGAGAATCTCTTACTTCAATCCTTTATCTTAGTCTCTTTTTTCATACTAATCAAGTCAAATTCTTCTTGCTTCCCTTCTCTTCTCTATCATCTTAGGTGTCATCTACATATTTGGAATTATCTCTTACACTGTCAAAAAGTTTCCTTTTCTTTGATTAAAATTTCTGCAGATGCCTCAATCCTCTTAATGAACTTGCCTTGTATGTTTGGGGAGAGAAGCTATCCATTTCACAGAAAGGAAACAAAAAACTCTAAAATAACCACCATAAACAAAAAATCTTCAAGCAAGCTATGTTCTTCAAAGTTTATTTCCACAACCAAATAAAGAAAGAAAAAAGAAAGAAAGAAAAGAGATTTCAAAGAATGAAATCGTTGTCTACATTTTATAAACACAAGTTTGATTTCTGGTATGGCCAAGTAACCTCTTATTGGACTGATCCTCCTATAAATAACAACTACAAACTCTGGACAAAATAAACACACACACACACACACACATAAAAGCAGGCAAATTCTGCAGGGAAGTTGACACTTGGATGAATGGAATGGCATGGGTGAGTGTTCCAGTTTTAAAATTCTTAGCCTGAGGGCAGCTTCACGGAGTGACTAAAACTATAGTAGAAGACACAGTCTTTCTGGCTTGAAAAATTGGAGGACACAAATCATGGAAACCACAGCTGAAGAAAAAGTGAAGAAGGAGTTTAGAGAAGGAAAAAGGCAGAGAGGAGATGTTCCAAATTCTGTATATAAATTTTGCCCAAATTTCTGGCTAACCCCTGAACCATCCATTTGTGGGACAGACTTAAAGAAGCCCAGCTAAGAATAAAAGAATAAAACATATTTTAGCTGCCACTCCAAAGACAGGATTTGTGGTTTGAAACCAACAAAATTAATTGCTTGCTAAAACAACAATAGCAAAAATATCAACACATCTCAGGTCAATCACTATGCCCATGATACAATTCAAAATTACTCATTCTACAAAGATTTTGGGAGAAATGAGCCAATCTCAAGAGAAAGGTAATCCACCAAGAATTGCTAACCAGACGTTGGAATTAGCAGACTAAGGAGTTTAAAGCAGCTATTGTTAACTATGCAAGTAAAATAAAGGAAAATATACTCACAAGAAATGAAAAATAGAAAAAACAGCAGAAAAATTAAAACTATATCAAAGAACCTTATGGAAATTCTAGAACTGAAAAATTCAAATCTGAAATTAAAATATACTGGGAGCGGGTGTAGCTCAGTGGTTGAACATCTGCTTCCCATGTACAAGGTCCCAGATTCAATCCCTAGTACCTCCTTAAAAATAAATAAAATTTAGGGAGTGGCTGTGGCTCAAGCAGTAGGGTGCCCACCTCCCACATGGCCAGTGCCTCCTAAGGAAGATGAGCAGACAAACGAGTAGAGAGCGGATGTTGCTTAAGTGATTGGGTACCCACCTCCCACATGAGAGGTCCCAGGTTCAGTTCCTGGTGTCTCCTAAAAGAAGATGAGCAGACAATGAGTGGACATGAGGAGCAGATAATGAGCAGACACATGAGCAGATTACAGTGAGCAGACAACAAGGGGAAACAACGAGCAGACAGATGAGGGAGCCATCTTTGGGGGGGGGGGAGAATTTAAAAAATTTAAAAATTTAAAAAAAATTTTAAAAAGGGGCATAGGTGTAGCTCAGTGGTTGAGCGTCTGCTTTCTATGTACGAGGTCCTGAGTTCAATCCCCGGTACCTCCTGAAAAAAATAAAAGTAAAAAATTTAAAAATTTACTGAATGGGCTTAACAGAAGAATAGAGATGACAGAGAAATGAATCAGTGAACTTTAATATAGGGCAATATAAGTTATACAATCTCAGGAACAGTTCGGAAGAAATTGAACAGAGTCCCAGGGACCCATGGAACAATATAAAAATATATAAAATATGTATAATAGGAGTCCCAAATGGCAAGGGGAGAGAGAATGGGGCAGTAATTATATATGAAAAAATAAGGGCCAAAAATTTCACCAACCTGGTGAAAGGCATACATTTTCAGAGATAAGGAGCTCAGTGCACCCCCAAAAGGACAAATGCAAAGAAAACGACAATCTCCTAGAAAACCAACTGAAAAGAAGTCTTGAAAGCTGTCAAAGGAACATGACACATTACATATAGTGGAACAATGATTAAATGCACTAACTTCTTAGCAAATGAAGGCCAGAAGACAGTGGTATAACATCCTTAGAATGCTGAAAGAACAAAACTGTCAATATAGAGTTCCATATCCAAGAAAGATATTCAAATATCTTTCAAAAATAGAGCAATACAGAGACATTTTCATGTAAAATAAAATGGAGATAATTAATTACCAGAAGAAATATACTACATAAAATGCTAAAGGGAATCTTTCAAAATTGAGGGAAATGACAGTAGATAGAAATGCAGCTCCTCAGGAAGGAATGAGGAATACTAGAAAATGTAAATATCTGGATAAACTAAAGATTATTTTCTTCTTGATTTCTGTAAAATATAATGACTGTTTAAAGGAAAAGTTGTAATATTGTCTATGAGGTTGTACTGTATGAATATATAATGCATATGACAATTATAAAGGAACGGTGGAAGAGGTAAATGGACAAATATGGTTTAAAATTTCTGCATTTTATGTGAAGTGGTACAATATTAACTCTAAGAAGATTGAAAACTTGATTGTAATTCCAAAAGCAATCACTAAAATAATAATGCAAAAATAAATAGCTAAAAATACAATAGATAAATTCAAATTCGAATTCTAAAGGAAAAAAATCAAATAATAAAGTTTATAACCTTCATTATGGCAATGAACATGTCTGTTTTCTTGGAAATACTTGATACAGTACAATTTAATTATGTTTCCTAATTCTGAATCTATACACTAACTGAGGGGGGAAACAAAGTTCACTCGAAGAAAGCTTAATTTGAGTGCCCTTTTCTTTGTTTAAGACAAAGCAGAGAGTATGCCTGATGAAGACATCTGTATTGGGTTAAAAGTTCATGGTTTGGGCTTTGGTTTGATATGCTAATGTTGAGTGAAGTGAGACAAACATCTGTTCTTTCCCATAAAACCTTTATTTTACCTTGTTTCCCTTGCCCTGTACTTAGTGTGTCCCTGGAAGAAGGTTTTTTGTCTCTTTTTCATTCCTATCTACACACTGAAAACTATTCTGGAAGCTTGTGGTGGGGAAGTATTTGAATATTACTGGGGAAACACACAAATGGGCCTGAAATTCCTGGAACACCCACGTATTAATTTTTTCCTTTTATAAGAATAGGTGAAAGTAATAAATTATGACTTTATTATAGCAAGGTATGGCAGTCAAGGTTATACTATTTCACCTATAAGATACCTATCTCAATTAGGAATGGTGAATAACATGAAAATTTCCTCATTGTTTAGGATCTTGTTGATATGTCTGTATCATATCTCTATATATCCATATCCATATTGATAAACATAGATTAAGGAGAAATTTGCCTATTTCTATCCAAAATAAAGCAAAAGAAAGTTGTAGTATAGTTTTACCATAGGTGAAGTTCATAGTTAGATTTTACCTTAAGCGGTTGGACATTGTAACTGCATTGCCATCTGCGTTTACAATTTTCCTTCAGAGAAAGAGATTCAAAAGTCGGGACACTTCTCATTTTCTGGAGTAGTTTCTTGGTGTTTCCTCCAGAGACTCACTGATAGTCTTTGGCATAACCCCTCTATCTCGAACTTCTTCCCACTGCTTTTTTCCCCATCCATGAATAGTAAATTCCGGCTTTCAGACTCAAAACAATTGAAACAGCCAAAGGGCAAGAGTCATATTAACTAGGAGATAAATGTACAATTTCACCTGTATCTGTCTCAACTGGCCAGAAATTTTAATTTCATGCTTAAAAGAATTAAGGAATGGTTCAGCCCAGTAAGTCTAGAGAGAGTGCTTACTTTGATGACTTTTGGGTCTGCCTGGGATTTAATCCTCAACATGAAAGACACAGTAAAGTGTAATAAGTTAAGAGCTATAGGAGAGTGATGGGTTCTAAAGCCATATTACCTGGAGCGAAATCTCAGCCCTTCACATTCCTAACTGCTATAACCCTCAGTATTTACTTGACTTTCTCCAGCTTTGTTTTTTCATCTTTAAAATAGGACAATGATAGTGTCCATGCCATAGGTTTTTATAAGTATTAAATCAGACAAACCATTTAAAGTACTTAACACAATGCCTAACACATCATAGTCTATAAATGTTAGCTATTATTATTACTATCATATTTCTGTCCATTTAACTTTTTCCATCTCAAAGATGGAAAAAGGATGAAATTTCCTTTCAGTCTTTTGCAAAGAAACCAAAGTCACCATTAGCTCATCCCATCAACTATCCAATAGTAATGTAGAGAGACAAATTCATGTTTCATAGCCAGAGGTTCAAATTACTCATAGCCATCTTATCCAAAAGAGAAGATAAAAGTCAGCAGGTTGAAATTTTCTCCAAACTTCAGCTTGTAGCCTAGAGCATCATGTATTCTCAGCTACACCAGCAGAAACTGAAGTTTAGCCAGTTTTCTTTTTTAAAAAAATTTATTTACTTTCCATTCGATGATGAAAGTTTGTCAAAATAATGTATTCTGAAGTCGATTTTTGTGCTATCTTCATTTATAAAAGTACAAGAGGTAAAGAAAATGTGAAAATATTCATAGGTTGGATCTCATATTTTCTAATCCTTATGCAACATGTGCTATAAGTCTATAGCTTTCTTGAAAACAAATCACTTACATATCTTAATGAGATGAGTATAACAAAATTTCCAAAAATACAATTAATTTGAAATATACGCATTTGACAAAACTTAGTCAAAGTGCATTTGGGACTATGAGCAGACTGATGACCCATGAAATTATGACTGATTATTCTATGATTATTGACTCCAAATCTCTCTTATTTTGATTCAAAGTCATCATCTCATCTCCCTTTGCATATTTTCCTGATATTCTTTCATTTTTTGGTCTTTCAGTAAAATTTCAACCTCTACCAATCATCAGAAGACACCTTTTGGGTATATGTTCAACTGACAACAATTCCTTTTTCTCTGGGAACTGGTTTTCAATATTTGGGGGACACCTGGATAATTTACTCAGGATCCATGCTTGTAATGTGGTAAGCCTGCTGCTTGTGAGAAGCCCAGTTGACCCTTGATTCTACCTGATCATCCCAGAGAATTGAAACTGGGAACAAGAAGCAGTCTCTGAGAGTGGATAAATAGTAACATATTAACATATTACAAAGATTTAAACTCAGGAGCAATGGGGCACCTATGGGAACAGAGCAACAGAGAAAACCAGTTAGTTAGAAAGGGAAAAATGAAGTAAAAATTGAGGCAGAACAAAGGTATAGCCTGAGGTCTGAAAACTTTCCAGGATACAGTTCCAGGTTCTTCTTGATAATCAGCTGCATTCCTGCCCTGCATAAGCTACGTTCATTTACTCATTCAATAGTGCATTTTTGAATGTTCACCAAGTGCCAGACATTGTGCAAAGTATTTTGGTTATTTTGTCTCACTGGATTTCAATCAGAAGTCTGAACACCTACCAAACAAACAAATAGCAAAACAGGGGTGAACATTTCATATATTCAGACAACATCTCTGGGAAACTTGGAGACTTGGTTGTGGCCAGCACTGCAAATTTTCAAGTGAAGTCCCAATTGTATTATGACTACTCTCAGCTAGTGAGCTTAAATGAAAGTTCCTATTTATGAAATGTAGTGCTATCATCCAAGGTTGCACTGGCAAGCAAATGATAGTCTCTGGCCATTATTATGACCTACTTAAGACTTCATATAATCACTGGAGAATTTTGATGTGAGAAAGAAAAGTCACAGGGCAGCACAAATACGATTTTCAGCTTTCACCTGTGAAATATCAATGACTAAAGGTGTAAGGCTAATGTTCCCTAATGTCTGATGGCAAAAGAAAAAAAAAATTCCTGACCTGCTATTTCCTAACCTTCTAAGTCTATATAGAATAATGAGGCAAGTCCATAAATATCAGTCTCCAGGGAATACATATTTTTAGGTTATCCTTAATGCAAGATGTGGGGAAATTAAAACTTATTGTATGATCAGTCAACTTTACAAGAGAAAAGAATGTGTATATTAGGATAATGATGTAAATCATTCATCAAGGTATGATTGATTCCTTTTCCATTAAAGGTACAAAAATATTTGCATTAGATCAGGGCATTAATTTATTTAATTCCTCTGATTAAACACAAGCAGAGGTTACATGGGTTATTGTTAGAGAGCTTCATAGCTATTCTGAGTCCATGTTCTTACCACACATTTAGGTTTTTGAAAAATATTTTATTCATTATTATTTTTTACTTTTTAAAATTTTTATTTCTTTCTTTATTTAAAATTGTAATCAGTTTTATTGATACATGTTAATAAAGCATACAATCTATCCAACGTATACAATCAATAATATTTGATATGATAACAGTTGTGTATTCATCAATTCAATCCTTATTAGAGTATTTTCATTATTCCAATATTAATAGTAATAATAAACAAAAAAACCAGACAAACAACTGTACCCCTTAATATTCACCTCTCAATCTCTCTAAGCTTCCCCTATAATACATAGCTGCTATTTCGTTTCCATCTAATTTATTTTGTAAATTCACATTTTTCTTTTTTTAAGGAATTTTTTCAATTTTATTGATACCTATTAATAAAGCATAAATCCATCCAAAGAATACAATCAGTGGTATTTGGTGTAATCACGTTTGTGCATTCATCACCCCAATCACTCCCAGAGTACTTTCATTATTCCAATAATAATAATAAACAAAAACCATAGCAACAAAACTCATCACTCAATCTCCCTAGGCCTTGCTTGGCATACATACTGCTATTCTTTTTCCTTCTCTCTAGTATATTTGTATTTATATTTTGTAAAAACAGTCTTATTATGCAATATTACCCATATTCATGTTTTACATGAGGTTTTACTATCTTATACATTTCCATGTTACAGTTTTTAGCTTTCCTTCTAATAGTATACATGACCTTAGACTTTCCTTTTCCAACCACTGTCCTACCCATATAAACACCATGATGTGCTTTAACCATTTCTATTCATTTCCAAAGATTTACAAACAACCTTTTTAACAATTCTGCACAGATTAACCCTCAGCTTTCCATTCTCTACTCTCATTCTATTTTCTGGTGACCTATACTCTAATTATTAACTCCATGAGTCTGCACAGTATATTTAGTTCATAATAGCGCAATCATACAGTATTTGTCATTTTGTGTCTGGCTTGTTTCATTCAACATAATGTCCTCCAGGTTCATCCATGTTGTCATAAGCTTCACGACTTCATTTTTTCTTACAGCTGCATAATATTCCATCATGTGTATACACCACAATTGTTCAACCATTCATCAGTTGATGGACACCTGGGTTGTTGTGTCCACCAACTGATAGACCCAAAACTGCTGTTTGGGGTGCAGTTCTCTATAGATGTCTATTAGGTATAGTTCATTTATCATATTCAAGCTCCCTGTTTCTGTATTTATCCTCTGTCCAGATGTTCTATCCAATACTGAGAGTAGTGTATTGAAGTCTCCAACTATTCTTGTAGACACATTTATTTCTCCCTTCAGCTCTGTCAGTGTCTGCCTCATGTATCTTGGGGCACCCAGGTTAGGTGCATAAATATTTATTATAGTAATTTCTTCTTGGTGAATTGCCCCTTTTATTAATGCATAATGACGTTTTTCATCCCTTGTAACAATTTTACAATTGAAATCTATTTTGTCCCATATTAGTATCGCTACTCCAGCTCTTTTTTGGTTACTATTTGCATGGAATACCTTTTTCCAGCCTTTCACTTTTAATCTGGTTGTGTCCTTACATCTGAGGTGGGTCTCTTGTAGACAACTTAAGGACGGCTCATATAGTTTTTAATCTATTCTATCAGTCTATGTCTTTTGATTGGGGAGTTCAATCCATTAACATTCAATTTTTAAAAAAAATTAATTGTGACTAATAGAATTGATTTCATGGTCCACTAATGGGTCACACACATAATGTGAAAAACACATATAGAGATATTTTGTGCCCTCTGCTTTGTTGGTAGCTTGAGTATATCTGCTTGATGATAGAAGAAATTTGCTGATCTGCTAGGCTGTGAGCTGGTGCAGGAACTCTCTTGAAGTAATATGTTTATACCTTGGATTTTCATTATTGATACTTTTTGATGGGAAGAGTTTTTAAGAGTACCTACTATCATCTCATCTAGTGAGGATCCAGTGAGGTTTTCCATGAATAGGTGAAGTTTCAGGTTGGAGCTGATTTTTTTTTTTTTTTTAATGGAACTTTCTTGGAATGCAAGCTCTTGACTTCCAGCATGGCCTCCATGATCCGGCCAAGCCCAGTGCTGTGAGCCACACCTTTCTCTGGCCGAGTGTGGCTTCAGTTTGCCCACCCACCGCAATACCACTTCCGGTCTCCAACCATTAGTTTTCTTTTCTTTCTTTTTTTTTTTTTTTTTGTTCTACAGTGTGTATATTTTACTATCAAGCAAGGGAGAGACCATCCAGTATAGGTCTCATTATATCAAATCTACCTTCAAACTGCAAAATATTAGGGGTTCCCAAAATAAATTATTTAGTTTCATTGTTGCTTTTCCTATGAATTAGTTGTCTTTTAATGAATTTTTTAAACTAAAATTATCAACATCGTATGCTTGTTTAGCGCGCGGTACTTATACAACCATTAGTTTTTAATCCAGTGCATGTGGAGGTTACACCATTACTTCTCTATTGAAACTACTTAATTTTTACCTTCATAAAGGGTTTGTCCTTTCTATTAAATTACATACCCCCTTTGCGATGGTTAAGCTCATTTGTCAACGTGGCCAGCTAAGGGTGACTGGAGGTTTGGTCAAGCAAGCACTGGCTAATTGTTACTGTGAGGACATTTTGTGGACTTAAATAATTACTAAGTTGATTGCATCTATGGTTGATTACATCTACAATTGAATGAGGAGATTGTCTTCTGCAATTAGAGAAATCTCATCCAATTAGTTGAAGATCTTAAAAGAAGTAATGATTTCATCAGTCAGAAGAGAGAATTTCCATCTCTACTTCAGTCCATCAGCTTATCCTGGAGAATTCATCAAAAACCTTCATTGGAGTTCTTAGCTTGCAGCCTGCCCTACAGAATTTGAACTCATATATCCCCAGTTACATGAAACAGTTTAAAAATCTCATAATGTTTACAGATATCTCCTGTGGATTCTGTTTCCCTGGAGAACCCTGGCTAATATAATCTTCCATCTCATTTAGAATAAAATTCTAATTCCCTACTGTGATGGTTAGGCTACTGTGTCAACTTGGCCAGGTGTTTGTTCCAGCAAGCACTGGACTAATTGTAATACAAGAGCATTTATGGACTTCAATTACAGTGAGTTTATTGAGTGGATGGCTGATTACATCTGCATCAATCAGGGAGATTACATCATCAATGGGTGAAGCTTTTATCCAATCAGTTGAATGCCTTAAAAGGGGAAGTGATTTCAACATTCAAAGAGAATTTCCCAGCTCGTCATTGGATAGGCAACTTCTCCCAGAAACTGATCAAGGACCTTTCATCGGCCTTTCATCAGAGCCCCTAGTTTGCAGCCTGCCTGCGGAACCTGGACTTGTGCATCCCCACAGTTGCGTGAGAGACTCTTTTAAAATCTCATATTATTGACAGATATCTCCTGTTGATTCTGTTTCCTGAGAGAACCCTGATTAATACACCTACCATCCCTTCAAGACCACACATGTTCTTGAACCAGCCTTCCTTTCCAGTTTTACCTTTGTCATATTTCCCCTTGACATTTCATAGGTGCTCAAACTTGAATTAGAGAAAAATAATTTTCTTTAGCAATGGATAGACACCAGCACGTTTGGGTATGCCCTGTTAAAATCATAAGGCACTTGGAAAAAGGTGACAAAAAATATACATAAATTCAGTGACTCATAGAAGCTTTGAGTGTCAGGAAATCTTGAGCATCTCAAACTATTGGCTGCATAGATGTGAATGGGAGGTCTTGACAATTTTTCCTTAAGACAGTCTTCAAGGAGTCAAAGTGTGAGGGGTGCAGACCAGAGGAGGAAGAGATTGGTATCTCAGTAAGATGCCAGGGCAGACCACCTCTTAAGTAAATTTGTACCAAATGAAGGTCAGAAGGAAACCACCTCTAATGTTCTAAATAAGAAAGTGAGTTTTGTGAAAAATGGCAGTGTGAGAAAATCCTTTTACTTCCATTTATCATAAAGTATCCAATGAAATGACTATGAAAATAGCAAGCAAAATGATGGATTAGGATAATATTATTAAGGAATTTAAAAACAAAATCCTTTTCAGGTGATTCTTGGAAAATGTTGAATACATAAATGCCACATTGTCTAGCTTAGGCAAAAGTCCTCTGAATTTATCACATTATCAAAAGGAAAATAAAGGATGGAGGATTTAATGTTCTGAAAAATTTAATGAGACTACCCCAAATATACCAACAGAGGCTCAAACTTATTTTCTCATGTGGAAAAACAAAGAAATAGACAAAAATTAATAAAATAAACAAAAGCAATGAACTTCTAAAACAAGACACAACAATAATGGCAAGACAATGGATTTTACTAAGGTGGTGGCTGAAGTTTCCCTATTCAAAGAGGGGGAAATTTCAAGGACTTATTGCTTAAGCTAGAGTCTAGATTTATTTACATTGTTCATGGACAATATTGAAAAGTAGGATTGATGTTTGCTCTGGAAAAAAAGCAGCAGCAAATCTAAGACATTTCTCATAACTTTAGAATGGTTGATTTATACACATTAAGGGAAGTGCTAGAAATTGACTTTCAGGTTTCTTTGTACGTCTAAACATGTTATGATTCGCCACATAGTTTTCAACCTTTCTTGTGCTATTACCATTTGTACTAACTTCAGCCATGTTTTTAATTATGTCATATTTAATGGACAGTATCTCAAAGACTTAGAAAAGGTTAGAGTCCTTCATCTTTATTCTACAATTTTCCCATTAATCAACTGGGAGTGTGATAATGACATAGGCTTCATAGGGTAGGTGACTAAGATTTTGAAACTCAGACTACTGAAGGGGAAATTTGAGAATTCTGCCTGAAAACGGTTAATATAAAAATCTGGCTTCTGAACTCCTTTAGTGGGAAAGCTGAGCAACTATGATTTCCGAGCTGTGCAACAATGGTGTCTGGGGTAGAGGTGGGGGGTCCCTTTACCATTAGCAAGGTACTCAATGAAAACTTGAGGCGAATTAAAATTCTTCATTGATTAAAAAGTTGAGACACAAATATAATATCTTGTATTGAAATGATTTCTTAAAAATAATCATAATAATTAGATGTGTCCTGGGATTTGCCTGTGGAAAAATTCAAAACTTAAGTCTTGTGTGTGAATTCCTGTGGGAAACTGATAAGTGTTAGATGATTTCCTAGATTTAAAAATAAAGGGATAATTTTAAAAATTACTTTTCTGGTCTAATTAATGCTGTGCTATAGCCAGAGATAACACAGGTTGTTATATTCTTTCATTAAGACATTTAAATATGCTGTTCAGTCTTCCCATGAATGTTTTGATCGGCTGATGAAATATAATGCAAGCAATTATGGTAATTAAACTCTTCTAGATGCAATGCTCTGAGAAATTACTCAAAACTAAGGCATCATGATATCTATTTTTCTAAAACTGGACTAACATGGGCAAATGTCATCAATAATGCTCCTTTTCCAGCAACAAATGTCTGGGAATAGAAAGAAAACCTTCTAACTTTTCTGACTTTAATAACAGATTTATGCTTAATACTACTCTCTGAGGCATTCATTACCATGCACCCTAATCAAATGATATCTTGTGAATATCATCTTCCCACCTGCGCAATGAACACCTTTGGCAAGTTATTCATACTCCCTGATACTCAGTGTCTTTATCTTTCTGTTAAAGAGTTAAGAAGGTTCTCAATCTTTGATGTGCATCTCAAATGACTTAGTTTCAATTGGTCTGTCTGAGGGGCTAGGGAGAGAGTCTGAGTATCTCCATGTTTTCAAAGCTCCTCAGGTGATTCCATTGTGCTGTGAAGGTTGAGAACCCCCAAGCTAGATAATGCCAGCCTTCTAGCTCTATTATAATAAGATTCAGCCATCCTCCTTATGTAATCATGTATTATCAACCTTTATTATTTGAGATGAAATTTTCAGAGTTTGGAAATGGGAGTTGGCATTTTACTCTGCTTTCTGTGTAAGAGTTCCTGAAAGCTCATGTGTGGATGTGGGTAGAGGGACCTTGAGTGAAGGGAGGGAGCTAGGATGGGAGAGCTGAATGGAGAGGATGCTGTGAATTTGAGGGACTTTGGAAGATTGTAGTAAAGTTGGCAGGATTAGTCATGAAAGGCAAATCTTACACTTTCCATACATGATACTCACCTGGTAAATATGCAAATATTAGGATTCTCCAGAAAAAAAGTGAACCAAAATGTCTATATAAATAACAACCACAATTACTAAGGAAGAAAAATAAGTGTGGTGTGATGAAAAAGATAAAATCCTCTATCATCTGTCAAACTCAACCTGCTGTTTTCTAGAAGCAGCCACTGTTTATACTTTAGAGTGAATTCTTCCAGATGTTTCCTTTGCAGAAACAATCTTATAAGATATAAATAAAATCTATCCATTGATATTTTTGTAATAGGATTAGAATCATCATATTATAATTCTACTCTCTGACCTTTATTTCTGCAAACTAATATATTAAAAAAAATACATGGTATATGCTAACACATGTAAATATAGCTCATTTCTTTTAAGCATTGCTTTTTATTGAAAGAATGTAGCACAACTTAATAAGCTTGTTTCCTAATGGTGGACCTTTTAATCATTTCCAGTCCTTTCACATAAGAAACATTCAATAATGAATATACTTGTTCATATATGTTTGATTAATTGTGCAAGTATATCTGTATAGTAGATACTAGATGATATACTACTATATACTTGTTCATATATATGTTTGATTAATTGTGCAAGTGTATTTGTATAGCAGATACTAGATGAAGTAAAAAATTCCTGGGACAAGGGGATTTAAGATGCAGATAAATTTCCAAATTGTCTTTCCAAATTGTGATATCAATTTATAAGGCCATCAAAACTATATGCAGGGAAGCGGATGTGGCTCAGGTGACTGGGTTCCCCCTACCACGTGGGAGGATGCTGGTTCGGATCCTGGTGCCTCCTAAAGAAGACAGTGAGCTGGCGCAGCTAGCAGGTGCGGCAAGCTGACACAAGAGACACAAGAAGAAAAGAACATAATGGGAGACACAACAAGGCAGGGAGTGGAGCTGGCTCAAGCAATTAGATACCTCCCTCCCCCATTGGAGGTCCCAGGTTTGGTTCCCAGTGCTTCCCAAAGAAACAAGGAAGATGAACAGACTCAGCAAGTGAAAAACAACAAGGGGGTGGAGAGAAATAAATAAATAAAGTAAATCTTAAAACAAACAAACAAACAAACCCAACTATATGCAAGTTTCTGTTTTGTCACAATTATACCAATCTGGGGAATTATCAATGTTTCCAAAATGTTTCACGATTTTAATAAGAGAATTGCTATTTTTCAGTTTTAATTTGCATTTCTTTAATTATGAGTACAATTTTTTTTTTAAATAAGGAAATTTATAAAGAGACTCCCACTCACCTACCAACAAAAAAATTATATACATTTTCTATTAGGAGGTAATGAAAGAAAACAGCCAAAAAGATATATTGGAGGAATTTAGTCAGTATGCAGGCATTAATTTGCACTTTCTAATCAGAAATGCATTTATTTTTCTCTTTGTCCTCTTGGTTCTCCAATTTGAATATTCAGTAGGAGAAGGCTAAATGAATACTTTTAGATTTAACAACAATAGTCAAACATATTCCTTTCTTATGATTCTGCTCTATCTTTCTGAGGTGGAACATTTCAAACAAAACAAATCTTAATTTTGAATTCAGATGGCTCACTGCTGAAATCATTACGAACACAGTGGAAATGGGAAATTTTTCTGAATGTTTTACCTCTGTCGACAAACGGGCACTTTTAGAAAACCTTAGCACGGTGTGGATCCCACGCCTCATGCCTGGTTGTTCATCGCCTTCCTTTCCCCTGCCCCAGCCTTTTCAAAGCCAGGGTTAAAGGGTACCCTATGTTGAGGACGGCCCTCAATGGGAACTTCCTGTGACGGCTGCCTGTCACCATGTTTTCCAAACTGATCTGTGCTGGCACATGTGCTCTCTCACCAGGCTCTCCTTTTCCTTTTTCCTGTCCTCTCTCTTTCCTTCCAAATCTTTCATCACTCTCTGGCACAAACCTCCTTACTGCAGGGAGCAACTTTTCTCGGCCAACGCTATCACTCGTTCCTTCCGTGGAACATCCAAGAGGGAAGTATCCCCTACTCTCCACAGCCTCATTCCTTGGGTATCTCACTCCCCTTCTCTTTTATCCCCCACCTCAGCCTCAGGGCTTGTGCTAGCAGGCTTGTGTCCTCCATCTTACATTAGTTTATAAAAAAATCTGGTCTCTTTAGTCAACCGTGAATACGCACTTGGAACAGGCCAGTGTTCTTGGCACCAGAGAGAGCAGGGCACATGGTGAATAATGAAACCCTTTTCCGGACAAGTTGAGAATCTCTGGTGCATGGCCAACGAATGGAAGCGCATGTGACAAATTAGAAAGTCCTTCTTTTGAAATGATTGGGCAGAGAAATCTGCAGTCTGCTACTGTGACAAACTGAAGAGCTGATGAAGGCCCTTCAGGAGGGACCTGAAAACATTCACTTCTCATTGATGTTTTAAATTTAGGTATTGCTAAAGATTTAACTAATATAGTACAGGACTGATTTTTTTAATACCCTAACAACAAACCCCTTCCCTGTGTTTTTGATTTTTAACTGTATCTCTGTATGTGCATTAAACGTCCACTGCTGCCATAAACACGAATCCTAGTTTGATGGGTAGGATTAATGCTTTAATCTATTTTAGACAGCGATCACTATGCCTCTTCTTAAATACCTCTCTAGGTGTTAGAATTGGCTGTGTGGGACTTGCTGCTATGCTGCTAAGAGGATTTTCATTCTGCCCATGGAAACTCTCTGGATCAATGTTTTACATACTAGTGAAAGTTCAGCCACCATCAGACTTTCTCCCCCCATTCTCTTTTCTTGTTATCACAAGGTGAAGAATGCAGATTTGTTAAACCAGGGGCTTTCAGCATGCAATATATACTTGTACACATGAACACTTGTCACATTTCTCAATATTTATGAATTATTCAACTTGTTATTTTTCCCTCTGGGTCTTAAGTACTGATTCTCCTTTTCTCCCTTCTATCTTCTTCCCAGAAAAAAAGAGGAGGAGAGATCTTTCTCTTCTCATTTTTATACCTCCTTTTTCTAAAGGAGGTTTTGATGTTTATTAGCATCATTTTAAAAATAGCCTGGTATATACATCTCACAGCAGGCATGGCCTTATCTTAATGCTTAAAGTCCATTGCCTACATCATCACTACCTTTTGTTGCCCTGACAATGGGACAAAAAAACACTCTAAGCCCTTTGGGCATTTCTCTTTGATGCACCATTATGGGAGAGAATTATTTTACAGTATTTAGTTCTATTCACATTCATTATTTCAGTTTAGTACATATTTGCTGAATTTAACTGTGTTTCCTGTAGTTTATCTGGTAAACCTGCTATCCTATCCTATGCCTATTACTGTTTGTGATATTTGTTTGTGCCCTTTAATAAACATAGAAGAAAATGTTGCACAGAGACTATTACAGTGAAACCAGAAAGAATTATGAGCTTTTGGAGGCAAAGGACTGTGTTGGTTTTATTCCCTTCTATAGCCTCAGAGCCTAGCACCTATAAGTATGCCACAGTATTTGTTGAATGAATCAAAACATTTTCAATATTGCAGAAACTGGCACTTCTGCCTGTCTACTTTACCTTTGATCAAGCCAAACTTTATTCTATAAAAGGCCAGATAGTAGATTTTTTAGGCTTTATGAGTAATATGTGTTTGTTGAAATTGCTCAACTCTGCCAGCCTGATAGCTGATATAGACAATAGGTAAACAGATAGGCATGACTGTTGTGGCAGTTTGATATAGTTTTGAATTACAAAAATAGATATTGGGTTATGCTTGTAAACTGGTCTCTCTGGGCATGATTAAATTATGATTAGGGCTTTGATTGGGCCACATCAGTAAGGTGTTGAGCCCCGCCCTTGGTAGGTGAGAAATCAAAGATAAAAGACATGGCAAAGGACAGAGATGGAGTTTTTGATGTTGGAGTTCTGATGCAGAGTTTTTTTTAATGCTGGAGCCCAGGGAAGCAAGTACACAGAGGAGCTTGGTCATGAGGGAGGAGAGAAGGCCCAGGGAAGAGATGAGCCATTCGCCTGATAGTCTATAGCTGGCCTTGTGGAGATAGAAGAGGAGCTGAGTCCTGAGACAAGCAAGCCCCAGGAAGAGAGGAACCCAGGAAGCCTGAACCCTTGCAGATGTCAGCAACCATCTTGCTCCAAAATGTGACAATAAACTTTGGTGAGGGAGGTAACTTGTGCATAAAGCTCTGTAAGCTTCTACCCCAAATAAATACCCTTTATAAAAGCCAACCAATTTCTGGTATTTTGCATCAGTACCCCTTTGGCTGACTAATATAACTGTGTTGTAATAAAACTTTATTTACAAAAGCAGGTGGCTGAAGTTTGCTGACATCTGTCATCAACAAATGTCTCCTAAAAAATGTAAACATGATGCTTATCCATTCCTACTGCTTCTGGGTGAAGAAGTGGCAGAGGTGTTTGGTGGTGGTGCGGTGGTGGTGGCGGTAGAGAGACGAAAAAAGGTTGACGTGGCAAATATAGACCTTCTCTCTCTACAACTCCCCAACTACCAACAGTTCCATGGAGACTGTGCTATCTTCTTCTTAATCTGCAAACTTGTTGATAGTATCAAAGAGCTTTATATTGTGTTGTGTCAAAAATAGCCAATAAAACACAGTGTCAAAAAGAAATAAATATTTCCTAGTGTTTGTGGGTTTTTTGTTAATAAAAAATTAAATGGAGATCACAGGGTGGGGCAACACTTAATGAGAGCACCATATCTGGTATATTGCTTTCAGAAAGAACAGTTTCTCTGGAGAATGGTTTTATGACTTACATGCCAGCTGCTCTTGGGGTTAGACAATAAGTTACTGTTCTTTGAATATCACCCATGGACACTCAGATTCCAGATAAGAGTTGTCTAGACATCAGGAACTAGAGCCTCAAGGGACATTGGAATCACAAGGAGGTGAATGATGGCTCTGCAATGCTGATAGCAGTACATAAATCCAGGGAATCTTTCTCTTTTCAGTACTTTGGACTGGCCACGTAATAGAGAGACCAAGTATCATTCTGCCTTTGTTTTAAGAGTAATAAGAGAAGTGTTTCCAGTGCTGGCAGAAGACAATTTAATAGGCAAACCAGAGAGAAGCACCAGTGTTGGGGAGAGCTGGTTACTGCTGAGATCCTTGCTGGGACCCTGAAATAATTTGCCTGCCTCATATATCTACTATCAGGAATTCACTGGTGCAAATTGCCTCATCAGAAAGGAGAGGAAGGTTCTATGTATATGGCTGCTAAATTGTATTGTGTGGATAAAAGTAAACAGTGAAGGCAGAGGCAGCACATGAAGAAAGAAGATATTCTGGGGGGGGGGAGAAGAATTTATTTGGTGTCTCAAACCTCTCCTTTTTTTCTTTACTGTTTGCTCAGTAATTTCTCTCCACACTCTCACTTTTCACCTATTCAAGTATAGAGTGTTTTCCTGTTTTATAAATGTTTCTCTACTTTCACAGTGGGAATGGATTTGATATTGGCATTTTCGCTGACTAAAACTTATCCCCACAAATATATTAATTCCCCTGGAGTAATTTTAAGACTTCTACTCAAATTATGTCCAAGATAAAGGGATTTCAGATATCAGCCACCATCTGAGGTGGATTTGGGAATGAGGTCAGTGAAGGAGTGCTACCCATGACCCTAATAGAATGTGGCGCCTATGGTATTCCTAAAGATAATGGTTACTATTTCTGAAGATTTACTTTATTTGTCAAATTTTAAATTACTATCTATAATCCTCACAACCATACTGTGATCTCCATCTCAACTGATGGGATCACCATCCACACAGTCATCCAACCTAAGAGTAATCCTTGACTGCTCCATCTATCTTACCTCCCATTTCAATTACTAAGCCCTGGTATGTGTATATGTATGTGTGTGAACTGATTTAATTTATTTTCTTATTTTATTCCTGTTGCCACTGCCTTAGTTGACTCTTACCATCTTTCATCTGATAACTTGTCCTAGTTTCCATTCTTTAAAACCAGAGGAGTGATACTGCTCTCTTTAGAATCAGAAGAATGATACTCCTTAATGCATATCTGATCATGACAATCCTCTGCTCAAAAACCTTCAATGAATTGCCATGACTTATAGAAGAAAATTTTAGCTGCTTAGCTCAATATATAAGGTCCACTGTGACTTGACATTTTGGCCTCATTTATGGTCAATGCCTACCTCAAACCTGCTCCAGCAATAACAAAGTCTTTATAATTCCCCACCATTCCATCTATACCCACAAACTTCTCCATTCTTTTATTCATGCTCTCTTGTCTCCATGAACTACCAATCCCTTTTGTGGAGGAATTAGCTATATGGTCCTTAGTGGGAAGAGAGGCTCAAGAACAACAAAAACTTTCAGCAAATGACCACTTTATTACTTATATAGCACAAAGAGCCCAAAAGAGCAGAGGGAGGGATCCCATCATGGCCAGTCTCCCAAGGAGGTCAACTACTTGGATCAGGGTTTGAGGATGGTAGCTTTGCATGTCAGAGAAGAGAGAAGACCTTATGCTGTTTGAGTGTTAAGTATTTATACTCCCCAGGGGCAGGGGGCCCTGCCACAGAGAGTTCCAAAGCTCATAAGCGGCTGGGGCTGCTGGTTCTCAGTTTCTGAGTTTAAGGTATGGTCAGGGCTTTTCATTAGCTCTAACATCTCCCCTGGGCTGCAGAAAGGAAACTTACTTAAACACTTGCACACAAAAGAAAAGGAGTGGGGTAGGCAAAGGCTGGGACATGACTACCAGGTATGACCCTAACTTCTCAAGCACCTTCCTCAACTACTATTCATTCTTAAAGCTTTAGCCCAGGTATCACTTCTCCCCCCTAGAAATTCTTTTAACACTTAAGAAGCCTTCCCAGGCATATGCTTTCCCTGCATATATGTCTGCACTTGCATTCATGGAATTATATAATAATCACAAGTTTTTGTGTGAATTCTTTGTGTTTAATCATCTTTGTCACCCTAGCTAAGCACCATGCTTGACTCATGGTTAGCCCTCAGTAAATACCTGAAGAATGAATATGATGTAGAAACAAGGTGCATAGAACTTAAATGTGACCAAAGCTAAGGGAGTAGTTAGTAGCTGATGGAGGATTCTGACCTAAGTTCTAACCTCCCTTACAAGTTGAGGAATGCCTCACAATGTGGGGCATACTATTCAGTAAGAACAATATCCAGTCTTTTCTCTTGGGTTTTCATCTTCCCCCTAGTCCCCAGGAGGAGCTGATGGATGTATTCCCTGGTTGATACTTAAATCCTGTTAGTTTCTTGCATGGGCCTCTCATGGGAAATATCTCTTTTCCTTATAACCCCTGCTCCACCAACTATACCATCTCCAAATGCTAATTCCTCCCCTTTGACGTCCTTGCACACACATTCCCAGAAACCAGAGATGCTCTGTTTAGTCCTCTATCACACAGAACTGTGGATCTCTGAAACCTTCTCAAGGGTTGACTGATTTTAGCAAAGGGATTTGTTTCTTCCCACATCAAGAAAAGACACATATATAGCCCCTGCTTATTTGTAACTTGCTGGTTTTCCTAGCATTCTTTGGGATAATCATGGTTTATTATATATAGTTATATATACCTGATGGCACTCATCCTGGATGAGAGATTCATAGCATTGCCTAAGAAAAAAGCGGGTGGAGGCTAATGATAACAACTAGGATTTTACCAGCATTGTCCAACAGAAATTTCTGTGATGATGGAAATGTTCTCTATCTGTACTGTCCATTACAGTGATCACTAGCCATATGTGTCTATAGAGCATTTGAAATGTGGCTAGCGTGGCCAAAGAACTGTCATTTTTATCTCATTTAACTTTTTAAAGCTAATTTTATATTTAAATAGCCACACATGGCTTGTGGCTACTGCATTGGACAAAGTAGATTTAGAGAACTTGCCTTTGTGACTTTCAATTTAAGGGCTTATATCAAAATTAGCTTTTGGTGTTTGAATGATACCAGAAACAAGATGCAAACTTAATTTTTCATTCTATTAAAATACTACATTTTTCACTTGAGAACAACCTTGACAATCTTTGGGATCCTCGGAGAACTTGATAAGCTGTGTGAAGGAGGAAAATGGATTATTGGCTGAAAACGAAAAGGAATTCCCAAGTATACATCATATATTCCGGATAATTTTCACAAACCTTCAAAAGGTGTGTTGTGTCTGTCAGGGGAGGCAATTTGTACTTTATGTGGAAGCTGATCGGAGGCTTCGATAAGGATAGACTCCAGGACAGTGTCCTGAGTTAAACCACCAGTCATCAATCACATGACATTGACTAAGTCATTTGCTCTTTCCAAACTTCTGTTTCCTCCTATGTAAATTAGGAATGATATAATTATGCAAACTATCCCACAGGGTTTCTAGGATTAAATGAGATAATATAGAAGGAATCACCTTTCAAAAATGCTATACAAATAATAGTTGCTGTTGAAATTTTAATTAATATTATTGTTATTCTGTAATACTTCCAGAGTAAGTCATTTTGAGCAGCAGCAACAGGGGGTAAGAAACATTCCTCCCCCATCTTTTATTGTAAAGTAATTCTGGGAAACAAAGAAATAGTACCAGTAAGCATGGTCTAGAAACAGAGTTTGCTTTCATACTCACCCATAGGAATGAATGCATGTGTGTGGGCAGTAGGGGTGTGTGTTGGTGGACACTGTAGTTATACAAATCAATCTTGTTTTGAAAACCGAATTTTAACACATATAATTTTCTTTTCTGCCTAAAACTTTCCTTCCTTCCTTCCTTCCTTCCTTCCTTCCTTCCTTCCTTCCTTCCTTCCTTCCTTCC